>CM069906.1:31314976-31592462 GCA_036172215.1 Camellia granthamiana | reverse complement strand
CGATTCAAAGTTGGACTTATGCACTACCGCACAGCTGGTTGAAAGTTGAACTTATGCACTACTGCATAGCCAGTTGAAAGTTGGACTTATGTGTGCTTCTGCACCGCTGGTGATAGTTGGACTTACGTGCTTCCACACAACTAGTTGAAAGTTGGACTTACGCGCTTCCACACCATCGGTGATAGTTGGACTTACATGTTTCTACGTAGCCGATCATAGTTGGACTTACATGCTACCGCACAGCCAATTCAAAGTTTGACTTACGTGCTACCGCATAGCCAGTTGAAAGTTGGACTTATGTATTACTACACATCCGATGATAGATGGACTTACACGCTACCGCATAGCCGGTTGAAAGTTGGACTTATGTGTTATTGCATAGCCAGATAAAAGTTGGATTTACACGCTTTCGCACCGCCGGTGATAGTTATTGCACAGCCGGTGAAAGTTGGACTTATGTGCTACCGCACAGCCAGTGACACTTGGACATACGTGCTACATCACAGCTGATTAAAAGTTAGACTTACTCGCTACTGCACAGCCGATTGTTGTAAAAGTTCAGGATCAATGCAACGTGATGCAATGATGATAAAGTTGTAAAGATGGCATATGAAAGAAGCAAACAACACGATGCATGCTAATTGATGTGAGTATAGTAAATAATATTGTTCAATCATGCTTTCTACATGAATGATGCAAACATGTTTTCTACACGAATGTAAGAAATGCAAATCCAAATATACTTCAAACATACTGAAATTGTATGAGAAGGAACATACTCCAACCATGCTGCAAACGTGAAAGGGAGACTATACTCTAACCACACTGAAATCGTGAGAAGATGAACACACTCCAACCATGCTAAATCATGAGAGGAGGAATAGAATAGGAACAAACTCCAATCACGCTGGAATCGTGAAAGAATGACCATACTCTAACCACGCTGAAATCGTGAGAAGAGGAACATACTCCAACCATGCTGAAATCATGAGAGGAGAAAAAGCATATTCCAAACACGCTAAAATCGTGTGAGGAAGAACACACTCTAACCACACTGTAATCGTGAGAAGGGGAACGCACTCCAACCATGCTAAAATCATGAGAGCAGGAAAAACACATTCCAAACACGCTAAAATTGTGTGAGGAATAACACACTCTAACCACGCTATAATTATGAGAAGAGAAGCACACTCCAACCATGTCAAAATCATGAGAGGAGGAAGATCACATTCCAAACACGTTGAAAATCATGTGAGGAAGAACATACTCTAACCACGCCGAAATCGTGAGAAGAGGAACATAATCCAACCATGCTAAAATCATGAGAAGAGTAAGAGCACATTCAAAACATGCTGAAATCGTGTGAGGAAGAACATACTCCAACCATGTTGAAATCGTGAGAAGAGAAATATACTCTAACCATGTTGAAATCATGAGAGGAGGAAGAGCACATTCCAAACATGCTGAAATTGTGTGAGGAAGAACACACTGTAACCACGCTAAAATCATGAGAAGATGAACATCCTTCAACCATGCTGAAATCATGAGAGGATGAAGAGCACATTCCAAACACACTAAAATCGTGTGAGGAAGAACACACTCTAACTACGTTGAAATCGTGACAAGAGAAACACACTTCAACCATGTTGAAATCATGAGAGGAGGAAGAGTGGTGATGAAATGATGACAAGCTTGAACACGTTTTACGTGAAAAGGTTGAATACAAAGAGAACGTGATGCGACAGATGCATAAGAACAACGCGATGATGTGATGAATATATCGGAAGCGGTGCAATTATGCGATAGATGCAAAGAACATGATGAGATTGCGTGATAGATGCATATGAACTATCTAATTATACAATCGATACAAACAAACGGTCTGATTATACAATCGATGCACAAAGATGGTTTGATGGATGCACAAAGACAGTTTGATGGATGCAAAACAAATGAACATGAAATTTTTTTTTGTTTTCAAAATCTTTCTTTTCTTTTTTTGATTCTTTTTTTTTCCCTTCTTTTTTGAAAATTTTCTCTTCTGTTTCTTTTTTTGCTTTTTGTTTTTTCTTTCTAGAAAGTTTCCTTTTTCCTTTTTTCTTTTCTTATTTTTTCTTTTTTTTTTTGAAATTTTTAAAATGTATTTACATACCATATATACGTATACGAATCATATATACATATACAGATACAAATAAACATATGGATACATATACGCATACACACATATATATATAAATAGACAAGCTATAGACATATAGGATACATACATATACAGATGGATAAATACATATTATATACAAAACATATGTATATACGGTATACATATACATATACATATATACAGATGGATACATATGTATTATATACATATACGATTTACATATACACATATATATATACAGAAAAATATATACGAGTACATACATGGTGTACATACGGATACACACCAACATGCACATACATATGCATATACGCACATACAAATACATATACGGTATACATATACATATATATACATATATATACATATATATAGAATATATACAAATACATATACATACCCCTCCCTCTCTCTACTGTTTCTATCTCCTCTGTCTTGTTCGTCTTTGTCAAGTGCCATGTCTAGCGCACGATTTTAACAATCACAGCCCACCTGACCGACAGCAGCTGGACGGGCCTTCATTTGTCAAAGATTTCCTCCTCAATCAACTCTTCTTTGGCTCCTTCTTCTCTTCCGTTTTCTTCTTAAACGAGGACTGCGAGAGACAGAGTAGAGAGTTGCAAAACGCCCCCTACCATTACTTTGCCAACTTTCCTTTGAAGGTAGTACACTCCCCTGTCATGGCTTCTTCTCGCCGTCCCCTTACTCTCTTTCTAGAACTTAACACTCCCCCGATCTTAGCCTCGGTAGAGTGCCCCTACTCCTACCCCTACCCCTGCCCTTGTTCTCAATTACCCTGCGCTGTTAGTCGAGCAAACAATGGAAGCATAGTCTGATAGTGATGCCAACCACTTCACATTGAAGTCCTATGTGGAGACGGTGACTGCGGTCTCTAATTTGTCCCCGCTGGCTACAGAACCGGACAAGTGAGGTACATTGATTAAACGCCCAACTCTCTCTACTCCAGAGTATGTACAAGGATGCTCGAGTAGAGATTAGCACATTGAAGAAGTAAAAACGGCAATCGACCTCTGCGGCCCGATTCAAAGGTCCTTCGTACTCCACATTTGATGGCCAGAGGGGAGTGATTTCTTTCGGGAGTTCTGCCAATGCTAAGGTAGAGTCTTCAAGGGCTTCCTGAGAGTGATGTTGTGATGCAGTTGACGGTAGAGTTGAGCGACAAAGTTGTCTGCAAATGAAGTTGATTTGTAACTTTCGCTGCCAGGCTGCAGCCAGAAATTGAGAAAATGATCCCTCACTATTATTATTATTATTATTATTATTATTATTATTATTATTATTGTTGTTGTTGTTGTTGTTGTTGTTGTTGTATTTTTAATTTTTTTCCATTTCTTTTTGTTTTTTTGCTTTTCTCTCATTTCTTTTCCTCTCTTTTTGTTTTCTACTTTCCTTAGGAAGGAGCACTAATACTTCAAAATTCTTTTTTTTTTTTTTTTGAAATTTTCTTTTCTTTTTTGTAATGCTGATCTGGGCTTCACCCTAAAGTCTAATAAAACAAATTTCATTTTTTGTCCCTTGGCACATCACGGCGTGAATGACACAGCACTTGAGCTTGGAAATATTTTCCTTTTGAACTTGAATCTTAGAATGGTTCAATTTTAAGGAATTCTGAATTGTTCACCGAGTCCTCAACTGACTGGAAGAATTACTCAGTGAAAGAAAAATAAAGCAAAAACAATCCAAACACACCTATTTACACTTACTAGAATGAAAGACACCAATAACACGACTCAAAAGGACACACCATTAAGCTTATGCAACTTTTGCAGTGTTTTCTATTCTGGGTTCATAAATTGACTGGTCGGCTAATTGATTAGCCGGTTGGTAGATTTCTTGTCTAACCAGCTGGAAGATTGACGAGCCGACTGATTTATGAACCTCCCGGCTAAATGAACTGATGAACTAGCCAAAACATTGGCCGGCTGGCTAAACAAGTGGCCAAAAATTAAAAAAAAAAAATGACTCAAACAAATCAAAAATAATACAAAAACACATACTAACACTTGCCAGAATAGAAGGGACACAAAACTTCAACGCGGGCGCAACTAGAAACACCGCAGGTGTGGCGATTACAGGCGTGGTGTACAATATTGCGAGCATGATACATTGCTGGATACAACTATTACGCATTTTTCGGCGAGTGAGTTAACAATGGAGAGTTTTGAGAATACGGGAAAATACAAAAAACCTGACTCAAGTGTGCCCCTAGTTCATCGTTTTGACTATTTTTTTTTTGGTTTTCTACTATAAAGATTTTGACCAACATGAGAGTTAGATTAACATGCTTGTTCTACTCTTTGTTTTGAAATCACGCAAGTCAAGTCATGAGCATTGAAAATTTTCCTTTTTTTAGGTCCAAGAAATGGTCTAACTTTGGGAAAATGGAATAATCTTTCAGAAAATCAGTCAATTTTACAAAAAATCATCAAAATCTGCTTTCACAAATAGCCATTACCTAACCTACATGGAATCAACCCCTTGACATCCACAATCTCAAATCTAAACTTGATTTGTTTTGCAGCTAAATCTGCCGTAATGAAGAGATAGGACAACTGAATTGAACGAAGATGAGCCAATTGAACATGGACAAGACAGCCAAATCAAGTAAAAATATACCAATCAAACATGGACGGGACGAATGAGTTGAGCATAGTTGGGGCCGAACTTCAGGATGAAGCTACCTACGTATCCCACAAATAGAATCAAGCCTCACTAGGGTATTAACACTCTTCTTTTATGTTCTAACTTTTGCCAAAGTCACCCTTTCGGGTTTTCAACCTTGCGAACTGTTTTTTTTCAATATTTTTTCATTTTTTATTTTTTTATTTTTTTATTTCGTTATTTCATTTTTTCAGTTTTTTATTTTTTTATTTTTGTTTTTCTGCTCTAACTTTTGCTTAGGTCTCTCTTTCGGGTTTTCAACCAACATGCCTTTCAAGGATAAAAAATTTTAATGTGTCCATATTGGTTGGTTGTGAGATCTTTAGGCCATCTAAATCCATGAGAATGGTTTTTACCCTTAACCAGATAAATTTGATGATGATGTAGGGACCCATCCAATTGAGTTTGAATTTGCCCTTAGTGTTGTGGAAAGGAACTCGATCGTCTTTCAGTAATAAATCTCCTTATTTCAAATTCTGGGATTTGACTTTCTTTCCAGCCTCTATTGGCTTGAGAAATGATCCAATTTCGAATCTTCAATCACATCTGACCTTTTTGCTCCTATTTTGAGGGCTGCTTTCAATCCGGCTATGCAAGCCTTCTATCGATCATATTCGACCTTATTGCCCCTAGTTGAACGACTACTTCTGATCCGGCTATGCAAGCCTCACACTCTGGTTCATTATTGAACATTTTGAATCAAGGTTTGAAAGCTAAGGGGTCGGGTCTTAGGTCGAGAGGGATCCTATGTTGTACAATCTTAAAATCAATTCCAAGCATGTCTTCGTAGGACCACGCAAAACATTTTTTTGAAATCTTTTAACAAAGCGACTAGTCGCTCGTGCTCCTGTAAAGACAATGTACAACCAATTTGGACCAAGCCAGGATCCTTCTCAATATCCACATTAACAAAAATGATCTCATCCATCAAGGGCTTAACACACTCTCTTTCTTTCAGTCAATCAAATTTTATAATTCCCGAGGAATTCTTTCCTCTCTGTTTTTATCAAAAGTTTGGAAAAAGCTTTGAAAATCTTGGTCAATGTAATGATTTAAAGGCATAGAGAAGTATGTGAAAATTACTGCATTTTTCATTCAGAACTTCTACCTCAATGATTGAAATGGACTCATAAGGAAGAGAAAATACAAACACAAAAAGGACAATGACGTCTGGGTTATCACCCCCGAAATCACCAAACTCTGACTCACAAGACTGACTCAATCCTAATTCCAGCTCCACAGACTTGGCAGAAACAAGTTCAGGCTCAATACCCAATTTAGAAAATAAAATGAAAACATTATAAAATTGCTAAAATCAATGCGTGCCATCCCCCACGACTGGAGCAAAATGCATGCAATCAGTAGGTGGTCCATCCCCAATCATAGAGTTAGTCGTATTATCTCCCAAGTTCCTTGATCCAGCGCCGATAGACTTTGTAGGACCTGGTGAGGTGATGACCTTATTGTCAATTAGGTCTTGAATTTCATGGCCAAGGCGAAAACAACGGTCAGTATCATAGCCATGTTACCGATGGGGGGAACAATACTTATCAGAGTCATGTCTGGCTAGAAGGCGATCAAGGAGAGGCCGAGGGTCAAGGGATTTGACATGGCCTTGTCCTATGAGGATTTGGAGAGCTTTGGACGGAAGCATGTAAAGAAGATTGAAGGTGTGACTACTAGTCTTGGAAGTATTGACAGAGGGGTTGGTGGATGTTGACTAGGTTTGGAGATCTTTCATAGGTTTAGGGTTGGAGCTAGGAGGGGTGTTTCTAGTAAGGCATCCCTTTTTATGGCTTAACCCCTGATTCAAAATGTCTCCAACCTGAGAGACAAAAGTTTCATTCATGGTCTTTTCAATAACTGTAAGGACATGCTATTTGTTCAGCCTTTTTATCTTCAAAGTCTCAATAGTCCATCAAAGATGTGCATAAGGATCACTACTTGCCCCGAACTTGTTCTTGCTACTTGCTTCAGCTTTGCTAAGGGTATTGGGTGGCTATGATATCATCTAGGATTGAGATGGCATCAGGTTGGCCCATTACAATTGTAGCTTGCCTTAAGATTGGGGAGCTTTTTGATGAGAAATTTTTGGCTTAAGATGTGGTCAGTGTCGGAGTCAGGATTACAAAAGTTAAATCTGCAACAGTTCTTTGAAGATCGTCAATCATGCTCAACATCTCAGAAGTAGTGGATTCGGCCATTGGTACGCACGGTGTATTTAAACCGACTTAGTCTTGATGGATTGGTTAGGATGGACTCTTTGGAGTGGGTTGGACTTGAATTGGGTGTTGCAATTCGGTGAGAGCGTCACCCTGGTTGGCAACCACATGAGCAATAGTATCCATGCTTTGTTGAAGAGCCAAAAGCATGTCTACTATATTTTTTGAGACCTAAGCCATTGTTGATTCTGGTGAATTGGGTGAGGATGATCTGGCTAGTGAAGAAGGGGTACTCTGGACAATTGATGAAGCTTTCGCTTTTCTTTTACATGTAACCGGTGGTAATAAAACTAACACTGGTTGCCCCTAAACCAAATCCCTAGTTTTACAAAGTCTACTAGCGTAAATCCACATAACTTAGGGGATATTAGGTCGTTTTGAAGTTATGGTGTTACAACAACCTTCCAAAAACAAAACGGAACTCCTAATTAGAATTTTGGCAGCATTTTGGCTTAATTGATTATTATGCACACTAAACTCTACTCCTGCAAATGATATGCCTAACCCACTAATCAAACTTGAGAACCCTACTTCTCATACATTGCTCATAGCAAGAAAGAGAACAAACATCCCTATGAAGGGTAAGGTTATCATATCCTAGCTTTGAAATGATCTAGGGTTCCACTATTCGAACAAGTGGCATCATACATCCTAGCATAAGGTAGCGTCTTGCCTTAATTTTGGAAGTTGCTAGAGTTTACTATATGCACTGGGTCAATCTGTGCAAAAGGGGTACCTCAGCAGGATACCGATATACCAACCCAATCTGGTGGATCAAGCGGTACATAGCGATCCCGATTCCAAGGCTTGTGCTCCCACTATATTAGAGCCCATGTCCGTTTATCCGCCCGAAGAAGAATAGCTGTCCAGGATAACAGGTGACGAGCATGGGACTTAAACGTACCATGCACGCAATGCAATGAACATATAATTGAAAATAAAAAGCATATCATGGAGTTCGAGTTAAGGTTTCTTAATATCCCTAGAAGAGTCTCTAGAAACTGTAACATCACTCAGGGGTTACCATGCATGTTAAACAGTTCAGACTCTTGATCTATTTGGTCTAGTCTCACGAGTGGAATGTGAAACGTAGATGAGAGTCCACATTTGGCAACTATTAGAAAATCCATTTTTTTTGCAAAAATATTTGCCAGAAATAGATTGCATCATCAGATCTCAGAGTTGCCACCTAATATTTATTTTGGGAGAACTAGAAAACCCGTGACTCATGCCAAGTGCCAAGGCCATTGTTCATCGTAACTAAGGAAGCTTGGCTCGGAACATTAGGTATGAAAGTAGAAGGTCATTAATTGAGCATCCTCGCTCACCCAGTCAAAAGATCAGCTTTTATAAAAACCATGATATGATTTTTATTAACTTCATATGTTCATATGCAAATTATTTATTAAATCCTAAAATTTTACTATGTGAAACAAACAAATATAGATTGTGTTGTCCATTTTGGAACAATTTGATTTCATTATCTTGAAAATGTTTTGAATAGTGCAATCATGAAAATCAATTTTATTCCAAATTAAATAACACAACCTTCACCTACTGGCATGTATAGAGTTATATCAAATAAGCACATAGTCACATGGTAGGATGCTAAACATGGTAGGAAATCACACACAGGCGGGAAGCTAAATCATAAAAACTTACATATTTACTGATGTCCTGCAAATAGGCACAAAAACAAAATTAGCAAACATGCATGATTCTATATACAAGATCCTAATGCAATTCACTCATGAAATGCAACTACAGATCTGGCCTCTAATCTATGACATGTGAAACATCTCAAAACATGAGGTAGCGTACAAAATCACATAATAATCGATTAAACTAATAAATGCAAATTTAGCAGGATCTTAAGGTGTAAAGCATGAATGCAAATAATGGATATGATGAAAAGCATGATATATTACATATTTACAGACAACGAAAGCAATTGAAAGAATGAGATAAAAATAAGCGGGGATGGGGAATTATTACATTGCTTTGAAATATTACAAATCCAAATAGTGGGGAGAGGAAGCATATGACAACAAAATTAAAAACCTCATATACACTCTCTAATTAAAAGAAAAACAATAAAAGCAGAAGCTGCAGAAGGCCTCGGAGACCGTCGAAAACTATTTTGCTTATCGCCAGAGGCTGCTGGGTTCGGTCTAGGGTAAAACTGGCCAGCCGGCCAAAAGATGAGCTGGCCGGCCAATAAGGCAAGGCCGAAAGCTCTGTTTCATTGAAACACTAGAAAAACAAACGGAAAATATGCAAGTGACTGAACTAACCACTTCCAGTTAGCTTACAACAGGTTTATGATATGAAATTGAAGCAAGAAAAGCAATACAAGAAAGAAAAAGCAAGAAATACTAGAAAATGAAAGGTGTGCAAAATTTACCTTCCAAGGAAGGATTTAATTTTCAAATTTCCTTTTGATCACTCTCAAGCTTAGGAAGAGTGTTCTCAATTCTCAGACTGAAAATTCAAAATTCAAGGTGTAATGGTGTTTTTAGGCTATTTAACAGTGTTTGTGGGAGGGGGTAGTTGTTCCAACTCTTTATTTTTCTCTCAATTTCAAGAGCACTCACTCTCTTTTGATCAAAGCTACTTGATTATGTCTCTAATAGAATTTATGGGCTTGGTTTGATATGGTGATAGATGGAATATCAGTGTATGTTTGAAGTTTTGGCTCAAAACTTAGGTAATGTTTGGTAGTTTTAGAATTATGATTTCAGAATAGAGTTATATTTTGAGTTTGTGAGTTTTGGAATTATGATTTGAAAAAAGAAAATTTGTTTGGTTATGAGTTTTGAAAAGAGTTTTGAATTTTTGATGTGACATATGAAATGAGAAAATTTGTTTGGTTATGAGTTTTGAAAATAATTTTCAAAACTTATAACTCATAACCAAACACACAACTCAAAACTCTATTAAAAATTCTATTCAAAACTCATAGCCAAACTCTTTTTAAAATTCAATTCAAAAAAATAATTTGTCATTTTGGTCTAAAAAAATAATTTCTATATTTAAAAAATATCAAAAACAAATATATATATATTTGTCCAAATAACAAGTGGCGATTGGCAAAAAAAAAAAAGAGTATTGTTCCAGTCAACTAGCCAAACGACGGGCCGGACGTTGGGGAGGATGACAGGGTAGAGTCAAAATTCAAAAAATTCTCTGCTCTCCAAACATAATCTGAAATGAGTTTTGGAATGTGACATTGGAATCAATTTTTGAAAACTTACACCAATCGAAGTATTGAAATATGCACTGGAATCATATTTCTAGAGCTCCTCTAAACACAATCTTAAGCTTTCTCTTTCAATTCAATTCTCGTCTCATTCTTGATACATTCTGAACCTCTTGATGTAGACAATGAATGGAATGCAAAGTCAAGGAGGTGAGAGACAAGGTGAGAGACAAGAATGATGGGGTGATAAGGGTAGTTGAAATGGAATCAACCTTAAGGAAGAGGACAAACTCCCTTTTGACAAAAGAGATCAAATGAAGATAATGGAGGGTGAGAGACTGTATATCTCGTGCATGACTGTACCAAGAAATATCTGGAATAACATGTTCCACAGACTTCTAGCAAGAATTCTTCCGAAATTGCTTTGTTTATGGAAAAACTAGCTGGCCGACCAATTTATTGGTTGGTCGGCCAAAACCTTGACCAGCCCGACCAAAATCTTGGCTGCCCAACCAAAAAGTTGGCTAGCCGACCAAAACATTGGACAAGGCCTGACTGCATGAAACAAGATTTTTCAATAGAATTCTCATCATTTCCTCTTACTTTGACATTGTTCTTTGTTCAATTTTCTCAAAAAATGTTTCATTTTTAAGTTTGAAAGCGAGCCTCAGAACACTACGAAAATATTCGGAGCGAATCGCGGAAAGAATGTTTCAAAAGAGAGTTGTGAACGAGATTTAAACATTTGGCCAAAATAAGCTTAAGGTTTGGAAATGAAGCACAAATTCCATATTTCTTACTGAGAATTATGTGAGAAACAAATTCTGATTTTCATTATCAGGTAATCAAAAGAAAGCACCTAAGTCTTAGGGTCGGTCAAAATGTGATGTCTACACCTATTGACTTGTTACTATATATATATTGATGAAATTATTCATCTACATGGAGTTCCATTATTGATTGTTTCAAATAGGGATTCTAAGTTTGTTTATAGATTTTGGCAAATTCTTCAAAAGGCAATGAGAATCGAGTTGAGATTTAGTACTGCTCTTCATCCACAAACCGATGGGCTAACCAAGAGGACGATCCAAACTTTAGAAGACTTGCTTCATATGTGTGTTTTGGAATTTCAAGGTAATTAGAAAAAGCACTTACCTTTAGCTGAATTTGCATATAATAACAGTTTCCACGTTAGTATCAGCATGGCATCATATGAGGCATTGTATGAGAGGAAGTGTAGGTTTCCAATTTGTAGGACGAAGGTTAGAGATAGAGCTTTATATGGACTAGAACTTGTGCAAGCAACAACTGAAAAGATAAAGATCATATACCAGAGGTTCAAGATTGCTCAGAGCCGACAGAAGAGTTATGTAGATTAGAGGAAAATGAATTTGTGGTTCCATCGAATTGACCTTAATGGTCCCATTGGCTTTGGCATATCGATATTGTTACTCTATTGGATGTTATCCTCTATTGGATGTTATCACGTATAATGATTTGTAATGGATATTGTTAAAATAGATGATTGGTATAAATTTGATATATGATTCCTCTTGGACTTGAATGGATATGTTTATGAAATGTTGGACTTTATTCATTAAATCCTTTATATTGATGTTACTCACTGGGCTCCAACTCACCCTTATCCCTTATATATGTATGTAGGTGAGCAAGTAGATCACTAAGTCTAGATGCCTCGGGAATCCATCCTTTTGTGAAGCCATACAAGAAGTGCTTCTGTGATGGGGCAGTACTTGGTCTCGAGAGAAGTCAAGCTTGTCAATCCTTTGTTTAGGTTTGGTCTTTGTTATATTTGGGAAACTTGTTTTGTAAATGGATGTAAAACAAGTTTAAGTTTATTGTACATGTATGAAGAATGAAGTTTAAAATATTTATGAAATTTGCGACGTATGCACCGTTCAATGGACTTATTTATATTGATTGTGCTTCTGCTAAGCCCCATGTATAATTATCTAATTTGATTTTGTTATTGAAGCCGAATGTAATCGAGGATTACTAGTTAGTCATGATTCAAACCTCTAGGGGTGGGTTTGGGTCATGACAACTTGGTTATACAAAAAAAAAAAAAGAAAAAAAAAGACATAATTACTTGCCATATCAATGCAGATATATTTAGAAATGATATTTTGAAAACACTAAATATATAACAGATGACTTATATTTATGTGTGAAGAATAGAATATAAGCAGTTATACTTTAATAAATTCCAATGTCAAAAAAAAAAAAAAAAAGTCTCATTTGATTTTTACAGGCATAAAAAATATAATAATGAATAAATATACATTAAATCTCTTAATTCATGTGAATTTTCAAAATAAAATAAAAAATATGCTAGTACATGTCACTCCTTACTACAGTAAATGACTTTGAAGATTTATCGTTTTTTTTTTTTTTTTGTTTCAAATTAAAAACTAATTCGTTAAAAAAAAAACCAACAACTCTTTCTCAAAAAATAAGAAATAAAATAAAATGTCAATAATGTGCCGTTTTCTCGCACAGCACACCTCGTACTCAAAGCACAGCAGGTACCCCTTCCTCACTAGTTACTGGAGGGTATTGTTTGGCATGAGTAGAGTTTGATCTTGAACTATGGCGATAATCCAAACCGTTTAATATGTAAAACCTGTCAAGTTCGTCATTCCTTCAAAAAATCACGTTGATTAGATATCAATAACTACTTGATTAGATCACATTTTTGTCACAATTTATTTGGAAAGTTCTATTTGAAAATTATTATGAAATGAGATCATCTAATCAAATGATTGTCAATATCCAATCAACGTAAATTTTTTTACAAGAATGATGTACTTGACTAGTTTTGTTTATTGAACGGTTTGGATTATCGGCATATGCCCGAATCAAGACCCACCCGTGTCAAACAGCACCCTCTAATTACTGGAGAGGAGTTGTGTCCTTTTCAATAGTGGTGACTTTAAACCACCCTTAAACCATGCCGTTAATTGTATTTTGGAAGTCAGACCATCAATAAACCACTATTGCAATATTACTGCTAAAAATTCTAATCCCCGAATAATATGCCTAATTGATATATTTTTGATGGGTACTGTTATGGTGTGCAACTTACGCCTTACACTTACGCCTTTCTGTGTTCAGTCCTGCTTTTTGTTTTCACCTTCCACTTACACTTTTTGTGTAAGTGGCACATGGTGTGCAACCTTGAGGGTTGCACACTTAAGAAAAGTCCATTTTTGACAAATTTGTTAGTTAGTAGGTAAATTTAGTGATCCATTGTAGGACTTTATTCCTTCACTGTACTTTCCAAAATTTTCAAAGCTACTTTGGTGTGAACGCGTGAAAGAACCATTGTGTTGTCCTTAGTGGTTAAGAATGGGATATATTATTCCAAAATCCCTAGTATTGTCTACTTGGTACAACACATAGGAAGTGGATTATCTTTTATCTTCTAATTACTTAATAAAAATGAATCAGTATATTATTTTATAAAATTTTCAGCTACTTATAATTAGTTTGCAGTATTATGTAGGCAATATGAAAGATGCTTTAAGACTATAGTACAACTACGATCCCAAAAATATTACCAGGGAAGTAGTGCAGAATTGATGGCCTAGTTTGATTTGTGTTCTGGGAAATAATTTTTTAGAGTTTAAAAAATTTGAAAATTTATTTTGTTGTATATTTTGAAAATAATTTTGGAGTTTTAGAGTTTTGGATGATTTGATATTTTTTTTGTAGTTGAATAGATGAGTGTGAGGAAAAAAGTGATTGAGAATGAGAGAGGAGAGAGAAAAAATGATTGATTGATATATAGTAGAGAAGAAAGTGATTTTGAAATTTAAAAAAATTCAACTAAACATGTTTTTGGAATTTTTTTTCTTCAAAAATATATTTTGAGAGACAAACCAAACATATCGGAAAATTGTGATGCAGATTCAATGCGTGTTTTGTGGGTCAATATACAAAGTTAATTTGGGCCACATACTGATGTTTTTGAGTAAATTATTAGTAAAAATTATGAATTTGTAGCATTATTGCATTTAAAGGCATAGAACCACCGAAAGGTTCTCTTTTCTAATGTTTCTGTATATAATATGTGAAACATCCATGGTATAGAAATAAAGCCCAACTTATGGCAGTGCCGGAATATATCAGCAACAAAAGTATTGAAATAAAGGTTCTCTTTTTTCATGTTTTATTGGGCTTTGCTTTGCTGATATATGGCACAAGTTATTGTGTGGTGATTTGCAAAGAAGTTAAAGAATAGAGAAAAAACTTAAAAAACATAATAAAATAAAAGGAGATTGTTAGAATATTTTGCTTCCTTTACCTGCAAAACCCACCTTTAACTTCCTTAAGCTCATCAATCTGACCCACACATATGATAGATATGATATATATTCTGGGTTGCTTTGGAGTTGTCAGCAGAGTCATGTCGGCTTAGCTTGACCCACATTGCAAGCATTAATGTGAGGGTTTTAGATACCATTCCCTGTCCAAAGGGTTCTTCTAAAATTATTTGAAGGGGTACTGATTACCCACGCCCCTATCCCAACCTAGTCCGTTGAATTTAAGCACAAGAAACTAATTTGCCTTCCCGGATAGTATTATAAACAACTTTTTTTTCTTTTTTTTGTTCTCTGGAATATATTTCAATTTTAAAGAGACTAAAAACTTGAAGAAAGCTATACCTTCGAGGGAATATCTTCTAGGCCTGGGTTTATCTTATCTTCTCATCTTTCTCTATCTCTCTACGAGTCTTTATATAACCAACGATCCAATTGCCAATGGCTTACCTACTAGAGAGAGTATTCTCCTCTTTCATTTCAGCTATTGCATACTGTTTCTATCATCGTGGACACACCCGCCACAAAAGCATCAAACATACCCACCACAACATGCCCAAGGGTCGACCCCTTTCTTTGCAGGTTGGCTTTCACATCCTATGTAGTTTTGTTTTGTTTTTTTTGCATACTAAGGTTATAATATATACATAAATATATGTTGTTTTTAAGCTAACGTTAAAACATATAATTACTATCTGCCTTCTGTAAAACATGAGCATGCAAATAAATTATGCAAACATGGAGTTGTTGGCTGTATTGAGGCTATATATGGCAGAGAAATGTTAGGAATCATGAAAATGATCATGAAAGATTTGTGATCCTTACATTACCTTGATTAGCATGTGGTGTTTTATTCTAAGTGTAATCCAAAGGTCACAAATCTTTTATGATCATTTTTATGAAAGACTTTTCATGATACCTAACATTGTTGTATATGGCATGCGATAGTCTTACTATTTTGAAGTTGAAATGAAAATGATGTTTTATATATGCCACCTGTTTAAACACACAATCCATCTTAACCATGCCAAGTGTCAACCTAAGGAAAACAAAGAGATGGTAAGAGCAGAATACATTTTTAGATAGTAATCGATACATGACAAGAATTAGTATTCAGAATTGTAAATAGTGGTTTGACAATAACATTCAATTAGTGTATTACAGTCAGCATCTAAAAAATAAAATAAAATTAGTGTATTATAGTGTTCACGCACAGCGTAAATTTGGACGGCTCAATATTCTAAATAAAACTACGAGTAAAACTACCTGATATTTTTTTATTTTGGAACCCATATAAAAAAAAGGGATGGATTTTCCTAGACAAGTCGCAAAAAAAAATTAAAATAAATAAAATAAAATCAGTAGATTATAAGGGTGAAAGCTAGGTTATTTATCAATTAATTGCTCGATTTTCTTTCTTTTTCAATATGTTGCTCCGGGATCAACACAAATTCAAGAAAAGATTATATGTGGGCTCACAATCATGCCATGCCCATGATAACTACTAAGAGAATTGCTATTTTTCAGTTCGACGTTGAATTAGAAAAGTTTAATCACGAGTATTAGTGAGGATTCTGTTTGGGATTGGCTCTGTGTTTTTGCTTCTGTTTGTTGTCCTTTCTCTTTCTCTCTTTTTGTTGGTTTCTCACCAACTGGCGCTTGGTGCTTTTTTAGCCCTAAGCTCCTCTTTATTGATGTAATCTTTCATACTTTGTATGTTTCATCAATAAAGATTTTTTTGCCGATCAAAAAAAAAATGTTAAGTTAATATATATATACTTTATAAACTGAAGGCATCAATTTGTTTTTTCTTTCACAAAATTTATTGACCCAATTAATATTGTTTTAAATTTTGAATTCAAGTTAAATTTTAAATTTGTGTGGTGATGAAATTTGGACTTTTAATTTGCAAGGAAATAAAAAAATAACTAACATGGCATAATATTGTCCACGGGACTAAAACAGTAGCAGTTGGCAGCTCGAATTGTGGGGCCCCGAATCCCCACAATTCCCATTTCAAGTAAAAAAAAAAAAAAAAAAAAGAAAACAGAAAAAAGAAAAAAAAAAACAGTTTCCAAAAAAAGAAATTAGGGGTATTCGGTGCACTATTTTTAGGGACACAAAACATTTTTCGGACTAAAATTTTAACTGGAGATAAGTGAATCTCAATTATTAATCCGACACAAAAGACATAATCCACAAGTCTACTGTACAGAATATATATAAAGCATAAAAGAAGAATTTAATTTTATTTTTGAGCCCAAACTGGCATATTCTACGATCAGAATTCTTTTAATGGCTCAAGTTTCTTATATGAGCTTGGGGTATTGAAACAGATGTAGGAGACATTAAGATAATGTTCCATGCTTTTGTGCTGTGATTGACAGACTCGTGAGTTTAATAAAAAGGCACAGAAAATAGCTTTTCTTAATCCCTTTTAATTTGTTGTTATAACCGCCTAGGGAGGGAGTTAGAAAGGTTGTTAAAGAAGAACAAAAGGAACAAAGGAATAAGTAGAAAGAGGAAAACCGTGTTCACTTTTGAAGAAACAGAGCATCTCTCTTATTGTCCGTGTTTACTTTTACAGAATGTGGAACTCAAAGTCAGAATGTGCTGCACTGGCTGCGAGAGAGTTGTCAAGAACGCCATCTACAAACTTAGAGGTATGTTAATATTACCCTTAAATTAAAGAGTTATTTTTTTTTTAAATAAATAAAAATGGTTAGTCACACTGACCATCTCTAAAGTTTAGACAAAATATAATAATTTTCACAAATTTATCAAGTTTTAATTTACATAATAATTACTCGCTACCATGGTTCTAAATACCGGCCGATACACTACGCATCTACCGATACATATCGGAAAAATAGGGTGCCGCGATGGATACAGGCCGATATACCACTGAGATTGAAAATCCCAGAAGTATCAGCCGAGTCCCAATATGTATCGGCCTGTAACCATTACACAAGCAGCTACACAAGCCGTGACGGGCCGATACTCACCGGTTCAAACCGGTACGGGACAGAAAAAGCTGAAAAAGTTGTAAAATGATTTTTAAAATTTCACTGCCGCGACACCCGATTCCCGATACGTACCGATCGATACTACCGATACTGATACTCCGCGATCGATACCGTTACGTTACCCGATACCGCAATTTAGAACCTTGCTCGCTACTTTTCATCACTACTTATTGTTGTCTTCACATTATCTATACAAGTTTTGGTTCATTTTATTTAACTAGTAAGAGAAAAGAGAGGTTGGTGTAATTATGAAAAAAAAAACTAAGGGGATTATTATATTATTTTCAAACTTCAGGGATATCAATGTAATTTACCAAAATAAAAATAATTTATTTTCTATAAACAAATTGTGCAAATATATGATCTAAAACTATATATAAGTGAAGATAAAACAAATGTCATATATATTTTTGAGTGTGTGTATGGCTCTATATATGTGGGTGATGCAGGGGTAGATTCAGTTGAAGTGAATCTAGAGATGGAGAAGGTGACAGTGATAGGGTATGTTGATCGCAACAAAGTGCTGAAAGCAGTGAGGAGGGCTGGGAAGAGAGCCGAGTTTTGGCCATACCCAAACCCACCTTTGTATTTCACATCTGCTAACTACTATTTCAAAGACCTCACTAACGATTACAAAGAGAGCTACAACTATTGGAGGCACGGATACAATGTCGGGGACTTGCATGGTACCATTCCAGTTACTCACAGGGGAGATGACAAAGTTAGCAATATGTTCAACGATGACAATGTCAATGCTTGCTGCCTCATGTAATGTATTGTAATGTTCAACGATGATAATATCAATGCTTGCTGCCTCATGTAATGCATTGTAATGTAACCATATATATATATGTATGTATGTATGTATGTATGTATGCACTAATTCAAGTATGCAACTATATATATAGATAGATCTTCTTGGACATGTAATTTATACAATTTCACTACCATGAATTTTTTTTTTTAATTTTTTTTTTTTTTTTTTTGTATCATTTTTATTATTATTATTTTTTAATTTGCTCACTCTAAGATGTCACACCCCAAATCCGGGTATGACCGGCCATGGCCCACAGGGACTCAGCCCAAGGCACACGTAAGCCTAACCACTAATCCGTAATCACATTGAGCAACTATACAAAAGTCCAGTAATAAATAACCAAACTCAATCCAGTGACATGCCACAAGTATAAACGGCAAAACCAACCGTAATCAAAACCATCCAAACTTATAGGGTATAAACAGCCCACATATCAAAATAATTCTAAATGAACCTCAATAAAAATAAAAAGAAGTATGCACAAACTGAGCATGACAATCTAAAACAAAATAAATGAATGTCCTAGAGGTCCATGCAATTGAGTCTCCGCTACGCCATAAATCTACTCTAAGTCCTTCTGACACCTGGAAGTGATAAAAACTAAGTTAGCTGATAGCTCAGTGAGTAGTAGCATGGATAGTAAATACAGTTTCGAAAACAGGGTACAATTCTAAAATAAGATATATATATCACAAAAATTAGATTGGCATACAGTTTGGTAAAGACAATCTATTTCAAAAAGAAAGGTTTCACAGTTCAACAGTTAAAATACTTATGTCTCTCGAGAACATGATAAATGACATTTTCTACTTAAAACAGATTATAACATGAACACCAATAATTTTCTGGGTACCAATAAAAGCAAATAATATGCCACACAGTTCTCTAGGCTACAAGCCCCGTTGGATCCAATACCGAACTAAGAGTCATCCTCAGGGTGGCAACCTGGGCCTTTTCTCTAAAACGATCCGATTGAAGGTCACCTAGCTTTTTTTTTAAGGTCTTTTCCTTACAATCGTTGAGCACTAGAGTCATCATGGCCCAATCCAGATCTGTTCTCTAGTGGCCAGAGTCACCACACACAGTGGAATAATTTCCTTGGACTAAATACACATATAGTCCCAAAAATCAATACACATCAGTTTTGCAAAACATGGTAGTTCATCATTATAAATATGAGACCAAAACAAATAGTTTACAGTATGCCAAGTTCACACATGTTTCAGAAATAATTTGATTCAATTGATAATATAATAATTTATCAAAACAGTTTAGTCATGAAACAACAATTTAATTTTCCAACAGTTCAGGATAGAGGAACATTTATAAAAATATGTAGCATGAAACTACTCACCTGAAAACGAAATAATATAATCCTCAAATAAAGTATGAAAGTCCAACTAGTGCCCTGAACAAAGTATTAAAACTATACGTCACCACTAATTCAAACATACTAAAAGGAATAATAAATTAAGTAACCCCAAACTAAAGCGCACTAACATGGCTCAACCCAACTCACCGTTACTCTTAAAAATTACCTAAGTTCATGTTCTTCAAGGTCTAAAATCACCCAAGACATGGGTTCTGATCGAAATTTAACTAAAAATAACTTTAAGATAAAACAGAGTTTTAAACAAGTTTTCCCAATCTATTCGTTAACTTTGAAAATTACAAAACTCACTCCACGATATTCGAAAAATTCCAAAAACCTCTAGATATCCACTAATATATCCTAAGTTTCAAACCCAATTGGTTTCACTTGATTTGCTTATCAAAATAATTATCTACAATTTATTATATCTAAACAGGTTGTTTTCTGCAGCACTTTAAAGAAATTGATGGTTCTCTCAGTATACACGAGCAATCAATGCAAGGTCAAAAATGCAAAAAACTAGACTCATAACCGGTTCTAATGACACTGATTTGATAATTTTTAGATTTATACCCAAAGAGAACAACCCTCCCGAATTTACTGTTAAAAACCAGTTTTCTGGACAGATTTGAATGCATCCGTTTATATGGATTTTGACTCCCAAAAATTATGAGAAAATTCAGATACGCAATTCAATATGTAATTAATCTACTGTAAAAATTTCAGTTCAAAATTCATTCGTTTGATATGGTTTCTTAATTTTTAAAGTTTGTGATTCTGTGCAGAATTCTAATCCAATGACTTTAGTTCCTTAATTCGCTTTAAAATTTTGTATGATAATAATATACACAAAACATTAACCCAATCAGCCAAACCGTTCCTTTTCTTCCAACAACTCTCAACACCCACAAGCACCATAACTATGTAAACAATAATCTATAATAGAACAAGAATAAATTGATTCTTACCTTAGAGTTGTTCAACCATAAAGTTGCTGGAAACTTCTCTCTCTCTCTCTCTCGGCTGCTGCTATATGTTGAAAGTGTAGTGCAAAGCAATTATAATAAGGGTTAAGGTTTTTGTTAGGAAAACTAGGGTTGCTCTATATATATCTAAACAAAACTCTAAATAATTATCCAAACAAAAGGTTTTAAATTATTATCTATTTATATTATTTTAATTTCTATCTCCATTAAAATATAAATATTATTAGATCAAACTATGCTTACTAATTTGGCACTTAAATTTATTTATTTATTTATTTATTTTTATTTTAAATAATAAATCTTGCCTCTAAATTAAAGACTTTCACCATAAATTTATTTTAGGTTTTAAAATTAATTAAAAGACCTTTCAAATATTTAATTTGCACTTTAAGATTCACCACCAAAATATTTGAGATTGTAATATTATTATTATTTAATTATTTACTTAATTTTTACATTCGGGTTCTCACATAAGATATATCAATTGTGGGTGTTAAAATCTGACTATACAACCAAACTCTGAATTTTCTCCTAGATTCTGGGAACCTGAAGAACACGTGTACTAGATGGAATCAACACCAACAAACATGAACAGAATAACTATCCTAATTGCTACCAACCGGGAGGGCACTCCGACAATGAAGTCAGTAACTTTATCCCACTAGATAATCAAACAAAATCATAACTCCAACAATAATTCACAAGTTAAAACACACCTCCGACCCATGGGGTGTCTGCCTTATATAACAACTTGTATCCTCCTCATCTTAAAAGTCTTACTTCAATAGGACTTTTATCCTTTACTAGTATAATACTTATCTTGGACTCATCTCTCCAATTGGACTAGGATACACCTCTCACAAGAGTCCTAATTCATCCAATCTAGGAGTTTGTCATCATTTAGGACTCTAGTCATTCTCTGAATATCTCGGATTTTGGTGTGATCACTTCACACCTCAGCCAATCACCACCATCCACATGTAACCTCAGCTAACAGCCTAGGCCACTTGGACAACTCATAAATTATGTCCCCTTAACTGTCCTAGGTCCTATTACCTTGGAAATATTGAGGTGATGGGACGTACATCGACCAACATCATGACATGTCGGCTAAAACATCACAACATTAACTGCACTTTTGATCGTGATCATGACACGCCGACTTCAAAGCACTTGGCTTCAATGTTTATCTTCTCAAATTCCAACTTTGTCGTCCCAACTTCCATGACAACGTGGCACTAACTAGAGCCAATCGCTGACCTCTTAAGCAACTTTGCTAGGATCAACAATCACAATTCAGACTTTAGCATCCTTGACCGATGTTCATGACTTTGGCCATATGTATAGCTCAACTAAACTTTAACACTTAAGGCTAACTCTTATTGCCTTAAGTGCACATAATTCCTAGTATTCGTTACCTCGACTTTTCTTTGGCCATTTGTTTAGCTTGGCTAAACTTTGCACGATTTCTCGTTGAAACATCACCTTTACTTAGTTTAGCTTTGCTTTTTCGGCAAGCCTTAGTTAATCGCATAGTTCCATGCTGGAATATCACTTTTACTTAGTTTCAGCTCTGCCTTCTTGGCAAGCCCCAGTTAATCGCACAGTGCCTTGCTAGAACATCACTTTTACATGGTTCAACGTGACCATATTTGCAAGCCTAAGTTAATCGCACAATTCCTCACTGGAACATCACTTTAACTTAGTTTAGCTCTGTTTTCCCAACAAACCTAAGTTAAATGCACAGTTTCTCGTTAGAACATCACTTTAACTGAGTTCAGCTCTGCCTTCTCAGCAGTCGCATAGTCCTTGTTAGAACATCACTTAACTTAGTTCAGCTCTGCCTTTTCGACAAGCCTAAGTTAAATGCGTAGTTCGTCACTGGAACATCACTTTAACTTGGTTTAGCTCTACCTTCTCGACAAGCCTAAGTTAATCATACAGTTCCTCACTAGAACATCATTTTAACTTAGTTCAGCTCTGCCTTCTTGGCAAGCCTAAGTTAACTTGCTCAAGGGTTGTTCTCCACTCAAGGGTCATTTCATTCGATCAAGGGTCATTCTCTTCGATTCATTTTAATGGTCATTCCCTTCAACTTATTCTTAACCTCGACTAAGGTTATCAATATCATTAGATCCGAGCTCCAAATTTCGCCAAGCCACATTCTAAGGCCTCAACAATCTGTTGCCAACAAGATCTTCTAATCTTGGGTATGCTTTGTTTATCTCAACTCTATGCACCTCAGGTAAGCTCTGATCTTCTCAAAATTGCTTACCTAGGTCGAGTTCTTTTCATCTCGGATTTGCTAACCTGGTCTGAGGCATTCTCTTCTTGAATCTACACACCTAGGTTGAGCCATTTTCTTCTTGGATCTACTTACCTAGGTCACGTTTTTCACTTCTTGGACATGCTTACCTAGGCCGAGGGCTTTTCTTTATGGATGTACTTATTTAGGTCGTGGTCTTGTCTTCTTGGATCTACTTACCTAGGGTGAGTTCATTCATCTAGATATACTTGCCTAGGTTGATATATAATCTAGTCGGACCTATTCTTCTAGGTCGAGGTCTTATATTCTTGCATCTGCTCACCTAGGTGAGTTTGTTCATCAAGGACCTACTTACCTAGGTCGAGCTCTTCTCTTCTTGGATCTACTTATCTAGGCCAAGTGTAGACATCCCATTTTGGCCGGCTCTAGGACTTGGATACTTTATGTGACACCCCAAAGAATGCCACGTGTTACAACAACACTATCATCTATCTTTAAATACCCTAAGCCCTACCTTATGTTATATGCCTACTTGCATCAAAACTTGTTAAGAAATTTAGAAGTAAGAAACATGCCGTGATAAAACCAATTTAAGAATATAAACATTTGAAAAATATTAAGAGTTAGGAGAATGCCTTAAGCTTAGATTTGTGAATACTATGATGTGCCTATGCAATAATTGAGGAGCTTAAAGATCTTAGACTAATGTGTTTATCATTTTAGTGTTATGTGAAATTTTACTAATCAGGATTAGTGCTAATTAAGTAAGATTAGTGAGCCTTAATCATGATTAATTAAGTTAAGCAAGATTAAGTTAAACCTTGATTAGTCAGAGATTAATTTTGATTAATAATAACTAAGATTAATTAATTACACTAATGATAAAGATTAAGGAAATTGGTGAAGCAAACTGTCACGCCCCCAAACCTACCCCAAACAGGTTGGTGTGGTGACCGACCAATAGTCCTTGACTACCAAAGGCCTACAAAACAAAAGCAAGTTGGACTCTTAACATAATTGGGGCAAAATTTTAGTGAGTGCGGAAGCCTTTAAATTTCTTATATTGAGTCCATTTAGAGCATCCATTCAAAGCAATGTATATCTATATGAAATGAAAGCATACATTCTAAAATTATTAACTATACTATTACATGACCAAATAATAAAATACATTACTTGTAACATAACTTTACAAATCCAGTGAAAGCATATAAAACCGGCTTCTAACTAAACTTTTCCTTGGTTCTTGAACTCTTCATTACCTACATATATATATATATATATAAGGGAGAGGGGTGAGCCAAAGGCCAGTGAATAGCAATACAGTAAAGTGATTAATGAATGAACACTGAGGAATTTCATTAAAACCAAACATAAGCTCATTTCAAATATAGCATAATTTTCATATGTTAACAAAACATAACTTGCATACATTTACATAGCGATGGACATTCTCATAACTTGCCAAGTGATCCACAGGAGGCGGCATGGAGCTCAGCTAGTACAAGAGTTATTGGCATGATTCCTAATAACTGGCATAATTCAAGATGTCATCGCATTACTTGATACAAAAGCATATGATGTTCATTCATAACAAAACATAATATAACTTTCTAAATATATCATATGTTTTCATTTCTAATCATAGTTTTAAAAATATAACTTTACTATACTACTCACAAATGTCTCCAAGAATGAGGGTGTAACTTCTTCAAAGCTTAACCTACAAAACAAGAGCAAAGCATTGAAATCCCTAACTCATACTTGTACATATAACAAATTGGTTGTCTAATTACTTGGTTAGTCGTTTTCTAACTTCTTCTCAAACTTGAGCATGGCTGAGTCATAACTTAGCTTATAAAGTTTTAGATGAATTAAAGTGTTTCAAGTGCCTAATGATTTCTATTTCATATTCCAGTTATTCAGTTTCAATATTTTGTACATGTGAATCACGTACAAAGCATGTGCCAAAGACGTACTTTGGATGCCCCAAACTGTTCATGACTGATATTAATGTTTCCTAATCTTTCTAAGCATAATTCAAGTGTTAATCGTTGTACTAAATATGCATATTGAAAAGCCTTAGGTATCCTACAATAATTTCATATGTTTTTCATTGAAAATATAGTGTTCAAATATTTAAGGTTTAAGGAAATAGCATGAAACGAAAGGAACTAAGTTAGGGGAGGGATTAGTATGAAAAACTGTTAGGAGAAAAGTGAGCATCCTTCACTAATTTAAACATATGTTTTTGTATACTTAGAATTTGGATGTGATACTAGCACCATTGGAAGCTAGACTATTGGGGCTTGATTTTAGGCTTAAGAATTGCTTAGAACGGACTCTGGATCAGGGAAATACGCCTATTTGAAGTTTGGCTGAAACATGGAGATTCTGCACATGCAGGACCAAAATTGCACGTGTGGGACCGGAACCGCATGTGCCTTTATTTTAGTATTGAATTTGGTTCTGAGTTAGGTCACCCACGTAAGTGGATGTGTTCTGCACGTCCAGAGGGAAAATTACACGTGTGATGGTTCCTGCCGCGCATGTAGAGAGAAGGACACAGTCGCGGTTGCTGCTGTTCCAGGTGGTTTTCAGCTTCCAAAACTCATTTTTCACATCCTCAAAACTCAAATCTTGCTCTATGACATCCTAATATGTATATATATGATGGAAAACTAATAAAAACTTATGAATATGCCTTGATTTGAAGATTAACCATGCAAATGATAGATTAAGTTCAAGTTTTAAATCTTTTTGAACTTTTCTTTGTTCTATCATTTCTAATCCTTCAAAATCAAGGTCTAATGCTTCCTAATCATGGATAAGTGATGTTAGTTCATAGTACAACCATTGTTTTTCTCAAATCTTGTATAAAATTAATTCAAAACATGATTATTCTAAGAATTCTTCAAACACTTTTCAAGTTTCTAAACTTTTCTATTTTCTTCCCATTTCAATCCACCAAAACTTGTTCCTGGCCAATTTTTAACTGAGTTTCGACATGGGGTTATAGAAGAGGGTCGAGTTTCTTACCTTGTAGTGATTTTCTTAGGATTTTTAGGCTTGAATCTCTAGCTCCTCTGAATTTTCTTTCTTTTCCTCCCTTTTTTCCTTTTCTTCTCCTTTCTTTCTTCTCTTTCCTTGATTCCACCTTTCTCCAGATTTTTCCTTCTCTTTGTTGGATATAAGCATAAACTTTTGTTTGGTAAAGTGGGGCAAAGGTTGCAAACTTCATTAATTGGTTAATTCTCTTGCTTTGGCTTAATTAACAAAGCTTATTTCTAACTAATTATATTTAGTCCTAAATTTCTATGTTAGTTTAATTAACCAATCTAACCATGGTTATATTCTAATTAATCAATGTTTAACTTAATCTTGCTTAACTTAATTAATCTCGATCAAGGTTCACTAATCATCCTTAGTTAATACTAATCCCGATTAGCAAAATGACATATAGTATTAAAATGACAAGTACATTAGTCTAAGATCTTTAAATTCCTCAATTAGTGAATAGACACATTCTAGTGTTCACAAATTTAAGCTTAAGGTATTCCCCTATCTCTTAACAATCTTCAACTATTTATACCTTATGTTTCCATTAGGGCACACTTTAATTTCTAAATTTCTATAGGCATCTTCTAAGGTTTCCACCTTATAATTTCGTATTTTAATCTAGGGTATCCAATTATGGACAATGATATAGTTATAAGATGTGGTGTTTTTAGGGTGTCCCAATCTTCCCTCTTTTAAAAATTTCGTCCTTGAAATTTATTTGTATTGATAAGCTATTACTTTCTCCTGCATACTTTGACAAATTATTACATAATATACTTCTTGAATCTCATGTTCTTCTTAATAATTCATGTTTCTTGATTCGTAGTTGCACCTTTATGTTTCCATCCTAAATTTTTCTTAACGACTAATCTTTTCCTTAATTAAACTTTATGTACAGGTATACTATAGTGTTTAGTTAAGAATTATCAGTTTAAAGAACATTTTTTGATATTAATTATTTCTTTTTGGTCCACATCCTTCCCTCCTTTAATTGCTCTAGCCATTTCTAGCCAACCTATGTCATCACATTTGGATAGGTGAGTAGACTTCATCATAGCACTCCTATCATCATATTTTTGTTTCCATTATAGGCTATAGTGTTGCAGAAGTATTTTTACTAGTTTCTTTATTTTGTTTCATTTTCTTGTCCATATGATGTTGACGTAGGTATTTTAAAACCATACTGTTCTTACATTTTATTACTAGAATCTGCATTTGAGATGTATAGTTCTTTTATTATGAATGTAGAATAAATAGGAAATCTTGGATTATAAATTCTTGCTAGGATTAACTTTTATCACTTTCTTTGGTTGGTCTTAATGCTAATTTGGTGTGCTTGCTGGTGTAAGGAGTGCATAGGGGAATCGTTGCCTTGACAGATTTGGAAGGCTGTGTGTTAATTGCTGCTATCTGTTGGTTTGCCCTCTGGTTTAGTCTGCTGGATTTTGGTTTCTGGGTTGGTCTGATCTGTTGGTTTCTGGGTTAGTCTGCCCTTTGGTTGGTCTGATCTGTTGGCCTGCTGTCTGGGTTAGTCTGCTCTATGTAAGGGCTTGTGCTGAGTTTGTGCTATGTTGTGGTTCAGTGGTTCAGTGGTGTGTGCTATGGTTGGTTGGTCTGATCTGTTGGTCTGCTTTCTGCTTTCTGGTTTAGGCTCAAGTCTTTGCTTGGTCTGATCTATTGGTCTGCTGTCTGGGTTAGTCTGCTCCATGTAAGGGCTTGTGCTGAGTTTGTGCTATGTTGTGGTTCAGTTTTGGTTACTGATCTATTTTGATTTTCTTCTTGTCTCTTTGTTGGTTTCTCACCAACTGGAGCTTGGACCTTCATTTAGCTCCAAGCTCCTCTTTATTGATGCCTTGTATCTTTTTGCATGCTTTCATCAATAAAAATCTTCTTTGCCGATCAAAAAAAAAAAAGTATATCAAGATTGTCCTTCTACTTTTGATCTCAGTCACTGTACTAGTTTGTTCCATCTTGTTGACATTCGTTGATTATTACATGACGTTAAATTATTTTTTTATTTTTATTTTTTTTATATATCTAGTTTTTAGCATCCTCAGTTCCCTCTAAGTTATTCAATTGAGATTCCTACTATTTAATAAAGTGTCTTTAATATTATAATTGTCATGATTTAGTTTCAGTGCTATGTAGGGAGCTACATTATTTTTTCCTCATTCATAACCTAAAATGTAATGCGATTACCGTTCTTTAAAAGAATCTATTAATCGGTCGAAGAATGTTAAGAGTGCATTGTTTTCCTTTTTATTTCATTTCTTCATTATTTTATTTGTTTACAATTGATAGTTACTAATTGATAATAGAAGTTTCGTTTAATTAATCATAAGGTTTAGTTCATGATTTTTCAATTCATTATACGTAGTTCCATTATGTCTCTTAGATTCTACAAAAGTTATTTTAGTGTATTCACATTTGTAATTCTAAAGAAGTTTAATTCGTTGGTTCTATCAAGTACTAGGTCATAAGGATAACACAAAAAGTAAATTTCTTTGCGATAGATATGGTATCTAGGCTAGGATTTGAAATCTAAATCTAAAGTGTTATCTACAAAATATAATACCATTATGCATTTACAAACTTATTAATTTATGTAATTAGAACGATGTGAGAAAATTACTATATCTTCCTTTCTTATGAGGTCTATGTGTTCTGGGTTACAGACTACAGTAAAATAAAATTTCTCTTTTAATGTACCAAAAGGATTCCAATAATGATATGGTCCAAAGAAATTGGTTCATTCATAAATCAATACTGAATAGGCTAGGTTTAATTGTCCTATGTATAGAAATAAAAAGGCATGTGTGGTTTAGCGCTTTTAATATTTTATGTTTATCTTTTTAAAGTATTCTTAATAATCTCTTATTTTAAAACTAGGCTAGCTGTTAACCTTCAAACTAAATAAAGATATTTTCTCAAACTTCAAGATAATTCCTCACTTGATGTCTCACTTTCACAATTAAAATGTGTTCCAGAAGAATTTCAATAATATAATCCTTTGCGATTCTTAGTACTATCCTCTTTACCTATTTTCCTAGGACTACCTATCTATACAATTTCCTTTTCCCAATACAAGCTTCTTAGTTACATTCTTCTTCATCCTTGCTTGACTTAACATTTGACTCCCTCTCATAGCTTCCTTTACATCTTTATATACTTCTTCTACATTCCCTACTTGCTTTGACAAGAGCTCACCTTCCTTTTTAATTATACTCTTCATTATGGTATATAAAACTCAAAGAAAGGGTCAACAATGCATATATGTAGTTGTGTTTAAATGTATGCATTATGTTTTGTTTGTAATACTCCAATCTAGCCTCCATAATTCCATACATTCAACTAAAAATATCCACAATAATTCAACTTCTTCTAGTATTCTCACAATTTGGTGTACTTACAACCAGCAAACTCCAACCAAATCTTATAATTCCTTACAAGATAAAAATCCGATGGTGCTCTCAAGCTCTTATATTTTCACTTAATAGCTATACACAGCCACCTAAATATGCATAGATACAAACACATACATAGTATGAATGTATCCCTAGGGTTTAATTCTAAAAAATCCTATTGCTCTGAAGGATAGTGTGCAAAGGAATGAAGTTCTGCTCTGATACCACTCTGTCACGCGCCCAAACACACCCCAAACAGGTTGGTGTGGTGACCCGCCAGTAGTCACTGACTACCAAAAGCCCACTAAACAAAAGCAAGTTGGACTCTTAACATAATTTGTGTAGAAGCCTTTAAGTTTCTGATATTGAGTCCATTTAGAACATCCATTGAGAGCAATGTATATCTATATGAAATGAAAGCATACATTCTTCTAAAATTATTAACTATACTATTAAATGACCAAATAATAAAATACATTACTTGCAATATAACTTTACAAATCCGGTGCAAGCATATAAAATCGGCTTCTAACTAAAATTTTCCTTGGTTCTTGAACTCTTCATCACCTACATATATATATATATATATATAAGGGAGAGGGGTGAGCCAAAGCCCAGTGAATAACAATATAGTAAAGTGGTTAATGAATGAACACTGAGGAATTTCATTAAAACCGAACACAAGCTCATTTCGAATATAGCATAATTTTCATATGTTAACAAAACATAACTTGCATACATTTACATAACAATGGACATTCTCATAACTTGCCAAGTGATCCACAGCAAGTGGCATGGAGCTCAACTAGTACAAGAGTTATTGGCATGATTCCCAATAACTGGCATAATTCAAGATGTCATCGCATTAGTTGATACAAAAGCATATGATGTTCATTCATAACAAAACATAATATAACTCTCTAAACATATCATATGTCTGCATTTCAAATCATAGTTTTAAAAACATAACTTTACTATACTACCACTCACAAATGTCTCCAAGAATGAGGGTGTACCTTCTTCAAAGCTTAACCTACAAAACAAGAGCAAAGCATTGAAATCCCTAACTCATACGTGTACATATAACAAATTGGTTGTCTAATTACTTGGTTAGTTATTTTCTAACTTCTTGTCAAACTTGAGCATGACTGAGTCATAACTTAGCTTATAAGGTTTTAGATTAATTAAATTATTCTAAGTGCCTAATGATTTCTAATTCATATTCAAGTTATTTAGTTCTAATCTTTTCTACATGTGAATCACGTACAAAGCGCGTGCCAAAGATGTCCTTTGGATGGCCCAAACTGTTCATGACTTATATTAATGTTTCCTAATCTTTTCAAGCACAATTCAAGTGTTAATCGTGTACTAAATATGCATATTGAAAAGCCTTAGGTATCCTACAACAATTTCTTATGTTTTTCATTGAAAATATTGTGTTCAAATATTTAAGGTTTAAGGAAATAGCATGAAACGAAAGGAAACTAAGTTAGGAAGGAATTAGTATGAAACGGTTGGAAGGAAAGTGAGCCTTCTTCACTAATTTAAACATATGTTTTTATATACTTATAATGTGGATGTGATACCATTACCATTGGAAACTAGACTTGTGGAGCTTGAATTTAGGCTTAAGAATAGCTTAAAACGGAGTCCGGATGAGGGAGATACGCCTATTTGAAGTTGGACTGAAACATGGGGATTCTACACATGCGGGACCAAAAATGTATGTGTGGGACTGGAATTGGACGTGCGGTTGCACGTGCGTTTATCTTAGTATTGAATTTGGTTATGAGTTAGGTTGCCACACATGAGGGGATGAGTTCCACACGTGTAGAGGGAAAATTGCATGTGTGGTGCTTCTTGCCGCACGTGTAAAGAGAAGAACACAGTCGCGGTTGCTGCTGTTCCTAGCAGTTTTTAGCTTCCAAAACTCATTTTTTACATCCTCAAAGCTCAAATCTTGTTCTGTGACATCCTAATATGTATATATATGATGGAAAACTAATAAAAACTCATGAATATGCCTTGATTTGAAGATTAAACATGCAAAAGATAGATTAGGTTCAAGTTTTAAATCTTTTTGAACGTTTCCTTCAAAATCAAGGTCTAAAGCTTCCTAATCATGGATAAGTGATGCTAGTTCATAGTACAACAATTTTTTGCTCAAATATTGTATAAAATTAATTCAAAACATGTTTTTTTTAAGACTTCTTCGAACACTTTTCAAGTTCCTAAACTTTTCTATTTTCTTCCCATTTCAATCCACCAAAACTTGTTCCTAACGAATTTTTAACTAAGTTTCGACATGGGATTATAGAAGAGGGTCGAGTTTCTTACCTTGCAGTGATTTTCTTAGGATTTTTAGGCTTGAATCTTTAGCTCCTTTGAATTTTTCTTTCTTTTTCTCCCTTTTTTCCTTTTATTCTCCTTTCTTTCTTCTCTTTCGTTGATTCCACCTTTCTCCAAATTTTTTCTTCTCTTCGTTGGATATAAGCATAAACTTTTATTTGGTAAAGTGGGGCAAAGGTTGCAAACTTCATTAATTGGTTAATTCTCTTCCTTTAGCTTAATTAACAATGCTTAGTTCTAACTAATTATGTTTGGTCCTAAATTTCTATGTTAGTTTAATTAACCAATCTTAGTTATAATTAACCATGGTTATATTCTGATTAATCAAGTTTTAACTTAATCTTGCTTAACTTAATTAATCTCGATTAAGGTTCACTAATCCTGCTTAGTTAATACTGATATCCCAATTAACAAAATGACATATGGTATTAAAATGACGAGTACATTAGTCTAAGATCTTTAAGCTCCTCAATTAGTGCATAGGCACATCCTAGTGTTCACAAATTTAAGCTTAATGTATTCCCCTATCTCTTAATAATCTTCAACTATTTACACCTTATGTTTCCATTAGGGCATACTTTCATTTCTAAATTTCTATAGACATCTTCTAAGGTTTCCATCTTATAATTTCATATTTTAATCTAGGGTATTCAATTATGAACAATGATATAGTTATAAGATGTGGTGTTTTTAGGGTGTCACACAAACACAGACCTCTGTTTTTGTCCCACCTTGCATTTGTCTTTGCTACCTTTTGTTTTACCTTTAAATAGGATCAAATCAAAGAATTAAAGGGAGAAAAATCTGCTGGAGGTAGAAAGAGGTAGAAGAGAGGAAAAGAAAAGAGAAGAAATTAGAGGAAAGGAGAAAGAAGAAGATAAAAAGAGAGAGCTTCAAGAAACTCATCCAATCCGTACTTTGAATATTCTAACATAAGATTTGGACCCTAATCCTTATAGAGATTCTTTCTACACTCTAAGATTAAGGGAAAGATAGGATTAATTTTGGTTATTAATGGTGTTACGAAGAAAAGAATAGAAAAGAGATAGAAATTTTGGGAAACAAGCTAGGTAGCTTAGATTCTTGCCATTTGAATCTTAATTTTGATGTTCTTATTGCATACGAGGTTTAACCCTCATGTTTTCATAAGAATTCCAAGAGTTTTATGAGTTTGAATTCATGTTTGGAAAGAATAAAGGAAAGCTTCAAACAAGAAATTAGACTTGATAAACTCCTTAATGAAATGAGTTTTAATCCATGAATCTTGAAAAGAAAAAAAAAATTTGAGTTTTGATCTTGTAGCACTAAAAATAACCTTGTTATCATATTTTTCCTCAAGTTTAGGATGTTATTCTGAGTTTTCAAGGCCCCAAGTTGAAGAAATGAGAGGAGGTGAGCTAAAACAAAAGTAGAATTTTGAACATGTTGGTTCAGCATTTCCCGCACGCGTCCTAGCTTTTCAGCACATGTGGCCAACCCCTCCAGAAACCAATTTTTTCTACTGAAATAACTGCACATGCCCTTAGATTTCCTACGTGTGGGAACTCTTCCCGCACCTGCCCTCAAATTTCTCGCACGTCCGGAACCCCTGTTTCAGCCCAAATTTGAATGGGCATATCTTTGTCATCTGCACTCGATTTTAAGCGATTCTTGAGTCTAAATTAAGCCCCGGAAGTCTACTTTCCAATGGTGGTGGTATCACATCTAAATTATAAGTACAAAAAGATATATGTTTAAATTAGTGAAGGCTGGTCACTTTCTTCCTAATCGTTTCATGCTAATTCCTCTCCTAACTTAGTTTTCTTTCATATCTTCTTATTTCATTAAACCTTAAATATGTAAACATGATATTTTTAAATAGATAACATATGAAATTTTTGTAGAATACTTAGGACCCTTCAACGTATGTTTTCATCACATTTCGACATTTTTAAAACCTTAATCACCTAGGATGCTTCTCGGCGTGCATTTGATACATATTTGACACTTGATTTAGACTTGAGTTAGGCTTAGAAAAGTCTTGGATAATCTCAAAAAATATCAAGAAACACTAAGTTAAGTTAGAACACTTTAAGTGAATTTCGAAACTTGCTAATTTGAGTGTTTTCAATGTCTTGCTTATGCTTTGTGTAGGTCAAGCACTCGTACAAGGAAACCCTTTATTCAATGAGCCATTTTTGAGTAATATGATTGTAAATTTATGTTTGAAAATTAGTTGTTTTAAAACATTGATGTTATGTTATGATTTTGTGAAATCCTTATTTTGTTTTTGAATGAATGAATATCCTATATTTTGATAAATCTATTAGTGGCATCCTTTAGTGAGTCATAGCCATTAGGGGACGTATATGTGCCATGGCCTTACAAAGATCTCTATTTCGACAACCCATAGGATTGTTTCACTCATAACCTGAGATGTTATCATGCTTTTGACTATAAGCTATTCATATGAAATGTTTGAATACTTTTCGAAATGTGATATGAAACTACGCTTTGCAAATCTTATTGGAATTCATTCATTTACCACTTTACCGTAATATTATTTACTGGGCAATGGCTCACCCTTCTCCATTATATGTATATATATATATATATATGTAGGTGGCGAAGAGCTTGGTTATGAAAAGAGGTTGATTAAGAGTGGTCTTGAATGCTTGTGATGGTTTTGTATAAGCTTTGTCATAAGTATTGTATTTTACTGTTGTTGTATGGATCATGTAATGAAGCAAGATAATAATCCAAGAGGAATGTATGCTTTCATTTCGTATAGTTATGCACTTCTCTGAATGGATGTTTCAAATGGACTCAATATAAGCAAGTAATGACTTCTGCATTTAAAATTGGAAAATTTGCCCAAATTATTCTAAGAGTCCAACTTGTTTTGTAAGCTAGCCTTTGGTAGTCCATGACTACTGGCTGGTCACCTTACCATCCTATATAGGGCGAGTTGGGATCGTGACACTTTACTCTTAGCACCCGATGATGAAACTTGAAATGTGTGTAATCCTTCAAATTTCCTTCAAATTTATGCTCAATCTTAAGATGGATCCTAACCTTTCACCTGTTTTGGCCAATTTTTTTTTTGGACCGTTAAAACCAATTTTCAATATGTTTTAAGCCGTGTATAGATCCAATCACTACCGTGATGTTCAAGCTTACTTTTCAATAAAAAAAACATTGTATTTTTTGGTAACCGAGCGAGGACAAAGTATGAATGAATGGAGAGGAGGAGAATCCCCTAAAAAAAAAAAAACCTATCTTCTCTTCAAAATTCGCTTAGTCGTACAAAATAGGGGCCAGCCATACAAATTTTATGCCAATGGTGACACTTTAATTTGACAGCCCCAAAGACTTCAGGTGGTTGCTAGCTTCCCGATAATGAAATGGTAATTATTTCTTCCTTAGAGTTGTTCAAGGTTGATGAGAACTACTATGTAACCCCGTTTTAGCCAAAAATCATCTTTTTGTAAAAATGACCATTTTGCCGGTGAACACATTTTCATCCAAAACCAACTTTTTTTTTTGTTTTTTTTTTTTATTCCCACTAAGGAAGTAGAGGTCCGATTGAGTTTGGATTGATAGATATTTTCAAAACATTCACTTATTTTACACAAAAATGTCAATTAAAAGTCAAACGGACCCACTTAGGCAAAAGAAGGGTCCAAAAGCATAGGAACATGTACTTGTGCATGCAGGCATGGTTGGCACGCATTGGGAGCACGTGCGCCCGCATCTGAAGGCTAGGTTGTATGCCTAGCCGCACAGGGTTCGCATGGCCACACATGCTACATGAGTAGGATATGTGGCTGCACGTCCTAGCGGTAGTGCTGAGTAAGTTTTAGCTTTGAATTGTTCGGGAGGCGCAAGGAGAAACCGATTGGCAACCCTAGGATGACCTAGGGTGTTCTAGAAACTTCCCCCCTAAGCCTGTGTATACCCTACATCCTTTCCTCTTTGAGGGAGATCAAGTTTTTGCCATGTTTTGTGAGATTTAGAGAGAAAACACCTTCTCCTTTCAACTATCAATCCTATATCCAAGATAAACAAACCCAAAACAGTAGTTTTTGATAATCCTAGAGTAAATCTAAGGTTGAAACAAAGTAACTCAAGTCAAACCAAAGCTTGTGGGAAGCTTCAAGCAAGGATTCTAATGCGTTCTTTGCTATTTTATCTTTTCTTATTTTTTCTGCAAAACAACGGATAAGTCTACCATTTTGTCATATTTCAGTAATTTCTAATCTTCTTTTTTAGATACCTAATCATGGTTAGGGTTTTTAATAGTGTAAGGCATCATGTAAGGTGGTTATCTTGCATGTTTTTGTTTTATTTTTGCATGTTTTGTTTAAGTTATATAAACAACATGTTTAGGCTAGTTTACCTTTCATATTTGCATGCATATGGCCCAGTTTAAGCTTCTTGTATACTAGTTTAGCATTGTTTATTTGTTAATTGCTTTTGTGCATGAAATCATGTTAATACCCTTAAACTGGGCCTAGGATGCATATTGTGTGTTTAGTAGCATGTTTAGGATCATTGTATTTTATTTTATTCATATCATGCATGGTTGGACATTTGGTGGTGAAATCTGGTAAGTTTTCTTATTTTCAATGATCTGTGCTTGTTTTTAGTGCATTGTTTTCAATAATCCAAGTCTATATGATTTGTAATGTAAATTTGTGTGTTTTGGATGCTTTCATGAATATTTCTTAATTTAGATCTTGTTTATGGCCATTTAATCTTTTTGATGGAAAATATGGTTGTTTATGAAATTATATGGCTTTATTCAATGGATCTAAATTGAGTGGTATTCATTTATTCAATCACCTAGTTTTAGGCATAGTGATGGTTTTTAGGTCTAATAATGAAGTTTGTGAAACATTTAATCATTAAAATAACAAAATAGAGAGTTAGCAGAGGCCAATCTTCGGATTGGGTAAAAGAGATGCTTTCATTCAACGACCTTCCTCTTTTATACCTTAGTTCCCAAACTTGATTATTGGGTTGTGATGGATTAGGTCTTGTACTTAGTTTTCATTATTAAAAGTTTCTTAATTCCCTTTAAAAATTAAGTGGTGACTCTTGAATACAAGTTATTACAACATGGGGTGGAAACGTGCCTTATACCCAAAAAGGTTCGATGTCCATAGTTGGCGACTCTAGTGGGGAATTAAGAGAAATTGACTTGAAAATTTCTATTTTATGGTTATAGTTATTAATTATTTATTACATTGCATCATTGTGGGCTCGGAAAATCGTTTTGTTGTTTAATATCCCGGATGGCTTCCCACTCGTGGGCTATGTTAGGTCAATAAGCAAGTATCAAAATTTGGCTATTAGTACCATTTGATCACTCCCGTGCACATCCTAGGTGGCGCAAGCGATATATTGATAGTCATAGCCAGTGTACACTTTGACTAAACCTATCCTTGCATATTGAAAGCTCTAGAACCTATCACAATAGGACAGGAAACTCACCAAATTTAGGATTGTTTGGCAGCCATTTTATTTAATTGAGTCAAACCCTAGATCTACTTCCACAATTAGGATAGGAAACCCTAACCCTAATAGGCATTGAATGCAAATTTTGTGCTTATATGGTATTCTGTGACAATTGAAAGAGTAGACAGTGAATCAGTGAAATCAACAGTCATACAGTTTGATCAGGGTTGTGATTCTACAAGTATGTTTTGGACAGAATGGGGGTTCTGCAACCAGTGGCTGACTAGGAAATAGTTTCGAAGTCATAGAATTTGAGTAGAGTTGTAACTCTACAAGTAGTAATCAATCAAAAGGCTATCCTTTAGATTTTCAATTTAAGTAGAATTGCAATACTATAAAGAAGTGTTTGAATGAGAAATAGTTACCTAGACATTGAGTTCAAGTAGAGTTCTGGAATCACAAAAAATAATTGATTGAGAAACAGTCTCTTAGTTGTTGAATTTGAGTAGAATTTCAATTTTTTCCAGCAAAGTTTAATGAGAAAGTGATGACTTGATCATTCACTTCAGGTAAAACTCTTAACTCCTCAAAAGATATGGATAAAGAGATAATGACTTGATTATTCACTTTGAATGAAACCCTAACTCCTTGAATGGGATTTGAATGGGAAACAGTGACTCAATTACACACTTTGAATAGAATTCTAATTCCTTAAATGAAGATAAGATTGAAAGGAAAATGTTATGACCCATACCCACCCCTAGAAGTTAGGATCATAACTGGCCAGTAATCATGAGATTACCTATGACCTTAAACAAAAAATCAAACATATTTATCAATAGGGAACCAAAAGAAGAAGCAAAACACAAAGATTGTCCAATAAGCTATGCATACATGGCATTACAAAAACTTTTCTCACATGTAGAATAACTCACACATCACATACATAAGCAATTTATACATGTCCAAGATCATTTAGAACTTATCATATGATAAACCAAAGACAGCCTTAACAAAAACCAAGATTATATACAAACTTAGTCACACATGACCCAAAAAAAAAAAAAAAAACCAAAACAAAACAAAACAAAATAAAACAAAAAGCCTCTTGCATGAGGTGACCTTGGTTGACTCCACAAACTTGGTTCTCTTATAAGCACACTAGGGTTGGGGCTAGACATCCCATTGCTCACCTAGATACATATAGATAAAAAGGTGAGCTAACGCCCAGTGAATAATGTCAGAGTAAAGAGGTTAATGAATGAAATTCGTATGTACACAACTCATACTTGTACTTGATACATAAGGAGCACAATTCTCATTCATAACAGCGCTAAGCAAATCATACCGGAATAATCTTGGGTCCAATCAATTATAATCGAAATGACCATCGGTCCAACCCATTCATTCATAATCAAAACGACCTTCGGTCCAACATATTTATACATAATCGAAACGACCTTCAGTCCAACATATTCCTATGTAATCAAAATGACCTTTGGCCTAACATATTCATATGCACGTTGATAATTATGATCATGTTCACATTCGTATCCACACTCAAAACGACCTTTGGTCCACTCAATTCTTGTTCGAAATGACCTTTGGTCCATAGTCATTACCATGTTCTCATGCATATTCATATCCGAAATGTCCTTTGGACCAATCAATTCCTTATTCAATAAGACCTTTGGTCGTTTTAGCAAACAACAAAATGACCTTCGGTCCAATTCATATATAAGATGACCTTAAATCTATCTTGTCAAACATTCTAAACGGCCTTAGGCCCATTTCATGTCTTATCAAATATAATGAACGGCCTTGGGCCCATTTCATACTTTCATTAACCAAACCAAACAGCCTTGGGCCCATTCTATATTTGTACAAAACGACCTTTCGTCCAATCTTACAATGCCGTGTGTATCAGTCACATTTCAAGTCTTTTACGAATCAGACAGGTAGAATACTCATTCATAATACAAATTCATGATTTTGAAAACTTACGACATAGGTAGTATTTAGAAAATAACATACATGAAAATATCTTCACTAAGATATTACTCACAGTGTTTAGATGGTTCATTCGTCCTTGTGATTGACCTTACACAATTCATAGCATATACAAAAATTGGGTCACAATAAATTTAATTAGTTCATTAATTCATTTTTTTTTCTTGGGCCTCTTTCTACCTCTTTAGTTTATTTAGGATGCTCAATGTATGCCTAAGAATGCTCAGAAATGAAAAAGAACGGAAATCAAAACATAATATATCTTTTCAAAGTTTCTTGAAATAGGGCACTTTGCTCGAGCGCAACATTGGTCGCTCGAGCGAACCCCGTTGGTCTGCAAAAGTACTAGATGTTCTCATTTTATGCTTGAGCCAAGACTAAAAATAATGGTGGTCACTCGAGCTAACCCCAATGTCTGCAAAAGTACCGGGAGCTCAAAATATAGGCTTGAGCAACACTTCCATCGCTCGAGCGAATTGCTCGAATTCTGGAATTTCCAGAATTCTATTTGAGCTTCAAACACATATCCACTGCTCCAAATTCATGCATGACCCACTCAAATATGGAAGAACACTCCCAATTGCATATATTTGAAGCTAACTTCAACCCATAGTTCAAAATTTAATAAACTCAACAAGATTTCAACCTTAAACTATATACTTGAAAAAGATAATCTTTTACACTTTGCATCCACAAGCTTTTAAGCTTAAATTTGGACTTCAGAACATAACAATTCATGCATGCATGTATCAAACAATTTTCAATTCCACATGGATTATGTGATTCATGCTCTACAATGAGACTTCATGACAAATTCATGCATGCATGAGCAAATTGATCTCAATTCTTACAATCTTAGCTTAATTCATACACTTAATTACATATACACCTTGAATTTACAATTAAGTGACTCAAATTCATGAATCATGGTTCAAACACTCACCTAGGAGCTTTAATGCAGCTCAATTAGCAAGAGCTTGAGTAGTCTATACACAATTCTTCAATCTCTTGAACAAATCTTCAAATTTGAGCCTTCTTTCTCTCTAGAATCACAATCTCACTCTAGTTCTCCCTCTATTCCAGATTTTATGTTTAAAGTTGTGAGCTCAATAAGCATTCTCAATATATATATGTAGGGGGTGATTAGCTTAAGCTAAATCAACCTGCTTAAGGTTAATTAATTCCACTTAGTTATAATCAGTTTAACTTAATTAATTTGATCTGAATCAATTTTTAATTAAACTTCAGGGTAGGTTCTAAAAATTATACTAATCACAATGGTACAGTCGATTTTGGTTTCTATCGTCTCTACGTCCCTTAATTTCAAATTATAATAGAATATAGGACATATATCTCTACAATGGACATATATGAATTCAAAAATGCATATAATCACACGTTTAGAATTCAAAATCATATTAAGCACATAATCACAAATATAATTAAAGATTAACGGCATAACACAGAGTGGGGTTGTCACAATCTCCCCCATTTAGGAAGTTTGGTCCTCCAAACTTATGTTACCTTTCATTGGAAACAGATGTGGGTAGCCTTGTTACATCTCATCTTCTTTTTCCCACATGGCTTCACTTCCATAATGGTCTCTCTATTCTACTTTCACTATTGGAATGGATTTGTTTCTCAATTGCTTCACTTGTCGGTCAGTGATCTATTCTGGCCATTCTTCATGTTCCATATTCTGGTCAAGGGTTATTCGGTGATAATCAATTACGTGGAACGGATCTCGAAGGTAGCCCCTCGACATTGACAAGTGGAATACGTTCTGCATTTTTTCCATTCCAGCGGCAAAGCAACTCTATAGGCAACTGGACTAAGCCTCTCTAGTATTTGAAATGGCCCAATGTATTGGGGTGACAACTTACCTTTCTCGCCAAATCTTGATTGGCCCTTCATTGGAATTACACGGATGAATACATGGTCAGCAACTTCATATTCTAGTGGCCTTCTTCTAACATCTGCATAGCTCTTTTGTTTATCTATGTTGTCTTGAGCCTTTATTGAATAACTGTGATCTTTTCGGTGGTGGTTTACATAATTTTAGGCGCAAGCAAGACTCTATCCCTGACTTCTGTCCAACAGATCGGTGATCAACATTTTCTTCCATATAAGGCTTCATACATTGCCATGCCAATGTTGGAGTGGAAGCTGTTATTATATGCAAACTCTTCCAATGGTAAGTAATCCTCCCAACTCCCCCAAAAATCTAAGGCACACATTCGAAGCATATCTTCTAAAGTCTGTATGGTTCGTTCTGATTGTCCATCAGTTTGCGAATAGATTGCAGTACTAAATCTGAGTTCTGTCCCCATTGCCGCTTGAAGGCTTTTCCAGAATCTAGATACGAATTTTTGATCTGTATCCGAAAAAATGGACATTGGCACTCCATGTAAACGGACAATTTCATCAGCATATATAATGCCAAGTCTATAAGCATCATAAGTAGTCCTTACAGGAAGAAAATGTGCAGATTTAGTCAATCTATCAAATATAACCCAGATAGAATTCATACCACTTGGGGTTCGAGGAAGTCCAACAATAAAATCCATAGTTATATGCTCTCATTTCCATTCTGGAATATGGAGAGGTTGGTGTAGACCTACTGGTTTCTAGTGTTTACCTTTAACTTACTGACACTAAAGACATTCAGGCACATATTCTGCAATTTCTCATTTCATATTAGGCCACCAATAACTTTGTTTCAAATCCTAATACAACTTGTTGTTGCCTGGATGCATTGCAAACATTGACTTGTGGGCTTCATCCAGAATTTTCTTCTTTAAATCAAAGATGTTCAGAACACACAATTAGTTTTAGAATTGCAACGCTTCATTCTCCACACTAAACCCGAGTCTCGGATTCACTTCAAACTCATCAATTATCTTCTTGAGGAACTCATCCTCCATTTGTTTTTGTTTGATCTCATCAATTATTGTCGGTTCAGCTGAAATGGTGGCTATCAATCCGCCTTGCTCATGGAATACCACTTCTATTTCGGATTTCTCAAAATCTTTTAGTACTTCTTGTTCAGTAAGCAAATAAGGTAAGTTCCCAGAGGACTTTCTGCTCAAAGCATCGGCTACGGTGTTGGCTTTACCCAGGTGATACTAAACCTAGAGATCATAATCATTTATCAATTCGAGTCAACTTCTCTGTCGCATGTTTAGTTCTTTTTGGGTAAAGAAGTACTTTAGACTTTTGTGATCCATATAAACCTCGCATTTCCCCCCATACAAGTTGTTATGACCCAAACCTGCCTCTAAAAGTTTGGTTCATAATCGGCCAGTAATTACATGATTACCTATGGCCTCATACAAAAAACAAATGTTTTTAATAATGGGGCCTTAAGTGGATGCAAATTTAAGAAAAAGGGTCCGTTGAGCGGTGCTTAAATGGTCAACATAAAATACTTATATACATAGGAGTCAAGAAATTAAGTTACACCTCCACAAAACCAACATGACAACACTAGATAAAAGTCTTAACATAGATATAAACTTAAAAGACAACAGCTCCATCTAGGAGTTTCGACATGACAGGTCCTCATAAGCAATTTCCCGAGGTCAACTCCAAGGTTGACATCTAGGATGATCACCTACACACATACAACATAGGGAGTGAGCGACGTTCAATGAATAATAGTAAAAGTAAAGAGAATCAAATGAATAATCTTGAATTAAAAGAAATCATATTATGTGAACACAATACTTTTCCACAATTACATCCTTCACAACATTATCCATAATGACATTTACAGAACGGCCTTGGGCCCACATATATCAAAATGGCCTCGGGTCCACATATATCGCAACGCCCTCAGGCCCACATATATCACAATAGCCTCGGGTCCAAGCACATCATAGCATCAACGGAACGACCTTAGGTTCATATTGCACATGTCATATAACGCCCATAAAACTCAGTTATTGCTATCAAAACACAATATCAAAATAAGTGTGTTTGGCCTTGCGGCGTCTCCTCTGGTACACGACCTATACAACATTTCACACAAACACATTTGATAAATTATTCGTTCCACTTCATACACTTTTCTTTTAATGATTCACATCCTTTTTTAATGAGTTTCTAATCATCATTTCACTTTCCGGAGGGTTTAAATAAGGTCGAGAATGCGTTTAGAGGGTCGGAGAGGTCAACAAAAGAAAGTAGGATTTTCTCCCCTGTTGGCCACTTGTGCGGCAGGTGTAACTATTCGAGCGGTCAGGTTCCGCTCATGCATAGATGGTGGCCACTCAAGTGAGAAGAATGCTCTCCTCTGTTTTGGTCTATGCTCCACTCGTATGGAGCTCGCAACCGCACGAGCGGTCTAGGCAAAACTAGACAATCCGAAAATGAGGGTTTGAAGCCAAGTTCCAAAACTCAATTTCAAGCCCAAATTCATGCAAAACTAACTCAAAAACATGATATACTGACATGATTCAAGTGTAATTTCAACACAAACACATCAATCTTGCTTTAATGTCAAAGTCAAGGTCTTTTTTTTTTCCCATATATGCAAGAATCTCATGATAAAGTTCATAATACATATAATACATGGATGATCTTACACAAATCCTTGTTGTATGAACAATCTTGAGCTTATCTCATGAATTATTCTCAAGATTGAACTCAAATCAAACAAAGTTAAAGAAATCAAGGCTTAATTTCTTGAATTTAGATCAAAGACACTCTCAACCCAAAACCCTAACTCATTTGGGTGTCAAATCTTCAAATTCCTTCTTGATTTCAAACAAAAGAGGAATTATCACAAGGATTCTAGAGGGATTTTCATACCTTAGCTCAAATCTTGAATTTTCCCCTTGAATCTAGCAATCTCCCTTGATTCTCTTCTCAATTCTTGGACTCACTCTCTCTCTCTCTCTCTAGCTAGAGTTTTGTTGATATAGAATGAGCTCAAGACTTAACTTAAGTCTTCCTATCTATATACATATATAACTTAGGTTAATTGAACTCAATTAATTTATTATGAATCATAATTTTTCAAAATTTCATAGTAAGCTCTAAAAATCATGCTAAACACAAATATGAAGTTGGTTTTGGTTTCTAGTGCTTCTAAGGCCTTCAATTTTCAGTTCAACATTCTAATTGCAACAGGTTTTCCTACAAGTAACATATATAGTTCCAAAATCATATAATTCACACAATTAAACATGCAAATTCATATCAAACACATAATCATACTCATAATTAAGCATCATACGGGTTAGGTTATCAAACAAGTAATGTCGCCAAATTTTCAAAGCAAACACAACTATGGCCAACTCCAGGTCATGAGTCGAGTAGTTCTTTTCATATTGTCTCAATTGTCAGGAGGCATAGGCAATTACCCTTCCATTCTACATTAACACACAGCCCAGACCCTTGTAAGAAGCATTACTAAATATCACAAAAATTTTCATACCTAAAGGCAATGTCAACATTGGTGCAGTCGTTAATCTTGTCTTCAGTTCTTGAAAGGCAGAATCCCTCTCATCATTCCATTCGAATGGTTGTCTTTTTCGAGTTCGTTGGGAAAGCGGTACAGCTATTTTGGAGAAATCTTTTACAAACCATCTATAATACCCAGCTAAGCCCATAAAACTGCGGAATTTCGTTACATTTATCGGTGTAGGCCAGTTCACAATTGCCTCTATCTTCTATGGGTCTACAGAAATCCCATCTCTGTTGATGACATGCCCTAAGAAGACAACCTCATCCAACCAAAATTCACATTTCTTCAATTTAGCAAATAATTTCTTTGCTCTAAGTGTTTGCAAGATAGTTCTAAGATGTTGTTCATGTTCAATTCTACATTTTGAATATATCAAAATATCATCAATAAAAACCACAACAAACTCATCAAGGTAGGATTTAAAAATTCGATTCATAAGATCCATAAATGTTGCAGGTGCATTAGTCACCCCAAATGGCATAACAAGAAATTCATAATGTCTGTACCTTGTTCTAAATGCGATTTTATTAACATCTTCTGCTTTCACCTTCAACTTGTGATATCCATGTTCCGCAATATGTTAATTAGTCCTTAATGTGAGCATGATTATGTGTTTAATACGATTTTGTGTGCCATTATGTGAAAATATGTGGTTTTGAATTTCTATCTGTTCACCGTAGGAATATCTGTTCGATTATCTGCTTTGGAAATTAAATTGAAGGCCTTATCGGCCACAGAACCCGAAATTGATGACGCCTTAGTAATTAGCGTAATTTTTAAAGCCTACGGTGAAATTTAATTGAAAATTGATTCGGATCAAATTTATTAGATTTAATTGATGTCATAATGCTCAAGTTATTTAATATTAAAAATTTGCATTAGTGGAATTTATGTAAAGAAGGGCACTACACTCAATTCCCTCATTTGAGCTCAAAAATCAGATTTGTGCCTTAGAATAGACAGAGGGTCTGCTAAAGAGAGAGAAAGGGAGAGAATTGTGTAATCTTGGCTCAAGGTTTGGGAATTTGAAGATTTAACTCAAGAATTGACTAGAGCTTGGGTGTTTGAAGCTCCTAGGTGAGTGATCAACCCTTGACTCATGAGTTTTAATTTGTGTTTTGTAGATTCAAAGTTGAATGATGAGAAAGAGCATGTATTGAGTTGGTCTTGGTGAATTTAAAGGCAATAGAGGCATGCATGTATGTAATTACTTTGAATTTACATGTTTGAGCACCAAATGTTTGATCCATGTAAGTTTTTAGTTGAAGATCATGCTCTTGACCATCTCTTCATCACATAAGTTGAGAATGAGGGTCATATGTCACATGCATGTGCCATGCACAAAGGTGTAAGTGTTGAAGACAGGAAATTGTAATGTTGGTAATGAATTTGGTGGAAAATGAGCCATGCATGTGTTTGATTTATGGAATTGACCTTCAAAATGTTGTAATTTGATGTTGGTATCATGTTAGCATAAATATATGTGAAATTTGAGCCATGGCATGCAAGAAATGTTGGTTAAAGTGTTGAATTCGAGGTCAAGAACCATTCTGGAAAACCCAGAATTTTTGATGTCCGCTCGAGCGGGGGAATCGCCGCTCGAGCGGGGATTTCGAGCTCCCAGTATTTTCTTGCAGGCATGGTGTCCGCTCAAGTGGGGAAGTTCACGCTCGAGTGGGGAGCTATGTAGGATGAACTTCCACTTGAGTGCCCGAGTTCATGATCGAACATAAAAATGATATAACCAGCACTTTTGCAGACCTAATGGGTCCGCTCGAGCGGGGACCCTATTTTCTGAAATTTTTAAAGTGTATTCTGTGTTTCGTTTTCCGTTCTCTTTCACTTGCAAGCACTCTTAGGCATGCATTAAGCATTGTAATTGAGTTAAAGAGATAAGAATAAAGCCTAAAGAGGAATATGTGAATTAAAGAACGGATTGAATCGTTTGTGACCCATATGTGCTATATGATGTGTAGGGTCAAGCTCCAAGGAAAATCCACAAGCCGATCACTGTGAGTAATATCTTAACAAGATATTTGAATTATGTTGTTGTCCAACTGTTTACTTCTATGTAAGTTTTGTAAGTTCATTAATTTGAATGGTGGACAACGATTGACAAGAATGATTGGGCCAAAGGCCGATTGACATAAACGATTGGGCCGAAGGCCGATTGACAAGAATGATTGGGCCAAAGGCCGATTGACACAAATGATTGGGCCAAAGGCCGATTGACACGAATGATTGGGCCGAAGGCCGATTGACATAAATGATTGGGCCGAAGGCCAATTGACATAAACAATTAGGCCGAAGGCCGATTGACATAAATGATTGGGCCGAAGGCTAATTGATACAAGTGATTGGGCCAAAGGCCGTCTGCTGTAACTGTTTCAAAGATTGCTTATGTATCTTCCTTATTTGATATTATTCACTGGGCTTTCACTCACGCTCATTCATGTACATGTAGGTGAGCCAAGGGACGTCCAGAACCAGCCTCGGTGAAATTATGAGAAACAGTTAAAGTTTTGAGGAGTCAGCCCAAACGTCTCACGCACGAGACTGTCTTCGCCTTCATCCTTTGTTGATAGTTTTGTTATGATGGCGAAAGCATTAGACTATTTTTGTATATAAGTCTTGGGTTCGACTGACTGAAACTCGTATGATCCTGTTTGTACAGTGTTCTGTGTTAGTTCATAGTTTGATGTGAGTTATTAACATATAAATGTTTGGAATGTTATGGTGTGCATATAAGCACAGCTCTATGGACAAAGTTTTAAATTTGCTTCCGTTTGGCCCCTTTACTCTGATGAGTTTTGTTTTAATTGGTTTGAGGCCGTAGGTAATCTCTTGATTACTGGCCGGTTATGGCCTTAACCCATAGGGGCGGGTTCGGGTCGTGACACAACTGGTGGTACCTGGATCTCAAATCAATTTTTGAAAATACTTATGCTCCCTGCAAATGATCAAACAAATCATCAATGCTGAGCAAAGGGTCTTTATTTTTGATCGTTACCTTATTCAATTCCTGATAGTCAATGCACAAACGTAAAGTTCCATATTTCTTCTTTACAAATAAAACCGATGCGCCTCATAACGAAGTGCTCGGTCGGATAAACCCTTTATCAAGCAAGTCTTGTAATTGTTCTTTCAATTCTTTCATTTTCACAGTAGACACTTGGTAAGGGGTTTTAGAGATAGGTTGGGTGCCTGATACAACATCAATAGTAAACTCTATTTCTTTGTCAACCAACTCTCCTAGCAATTCATCAGGAAGTACATCCGGAAATTTGATAACAATCAGAATACTTTCTAATTCAACATTCATAGATTGCTCGATCAAGATACTACACAAGTAACCCTGACACCCCTTTCTAAGCAGTTTACATGCTTTCCTTGCAGAAATTAGATAAGATGGAGGCACTACACCATTATCAACAAGCATAAACTCATCATGTCCTAGCGGTCTAAACAAAATCCATTTTGTTACATAGTCAATAGTAGCACAGTACATAGACAACCAGTCTATTCCCAGAATCACATCAAAATGTCTAATGTCCAAAGGCAACAAATCCACATATAAAGTAGCATTGCCAATACGCATATCACAAATACGATACACAGATGTACATAACACAGATTCCCCATATGGAGAAGATACATAAACAAATATGGAAAGGATTCTAGGGGTCTATTCAATCTAGATGCAAATTTAGTAGACATAATGGAATGTGTTGATCCATAATCAATTAACACAAAAGCATCTTTATTATATATAGATAGTGTACCTAAGACAACAGCTTCAGTATTTCGTGTGTCACCTAGGACGAGTGCAAAGACTCTCCCTTGTCTCATTGTGTCTCTGGTAGTATCAGGCCTCATGTTATTCCCCTATTTTAGGATGGATCTGGTCGAACTAGCAGCTGGTTTTCCACCTCTTTGTTGCTCAGTTTAGGTACAATCCTTTGCCATATGTCCCATTTTACTACATTTGAAGCAAGCCTCGGAGATACGGTAACAAAACCCACGATGTTTCTTACCACACTGATTATATGTTGGTATCGTATCTCTAGTGGAGCTCGAAGTACTTGAGGATCCCGTATTCCGCTTTTTTGATGACCCCTTCTTTGAGAAGAAGCCTTGTCTCTTACTTTTCCAGCCAGTTGGTTGTTTACTCTGATTGGCCATATTAGTTTCGAACATTAAAGCCCGATCCAACACATCAACGTAAGTATGTAGTTTCAATACATTCACTCTTTCTTGAATATCACTACAAAGACCGCCCTCAAATTTTCTTGCCTTCTTATAATCAGTGTTGACCATGTGCAGTGTGAACCTGGCCAATCCTCTAAACTTTGCGTCGTATTTTGCCACAGTCAGATTGCCTTGTTTAAGCCCCTTGAATTCAGCCACTTTTCTATCGTAGGCACATTGTGGAAAGTATTTGTCATAGAAGATCTCCAAAAATCGTGCCCAATCAATACCCTTGTTATTCTCACAAATTAACATCCACCACCTCCGCGTCGTCTTTAAGCATAAATGTTGCCAATTATACTTTCTATGTTTTGAGGCATGGAAATACTTCAAATAGCTTTTCTATACATAGGACCCAAGCCTCTGCCTGCAATGGATCCACTCCCTCGTGGAATGTCGACGGTTTCATCTTCTTAAACTCCTTGGTAAGAGCTATTATTCGATCATCATTTTGCAAATCTTGCACAGGCTGTACCAGAGGTGGGGGTGGCAGTTGTTGCCATTGCTATTGTTGCCTCAATGTTTTTGCCATGTCTTGGATCAACCTTTCCATTCTATCCAATCTGGCAGTGGAGGATTCCTCTATCTGATCGGCTCTTGTCCTCACCATTATCTAATGAGACTTACATTATATTTCATACAAAATCAATGTACACAATATCCATAGACAGAAAAGCACGCATATACAGATAGGCAACAGTTCATATATTAGGTAGTCCCATATTTTAGAACACTTTAACGTATTCTTAATGCATTCATGCACATGTTTTCCATATGAATGCAACTTAAGTCTTTTCTAGACACACTATTGCGCACTTTGACAAGTATATGAGTTATTACTCGTGCTTTGATACCACTCTGTCATGATCTGAACCCACCTCTAGAAGTTAGGATCATAACCGACCAATAATCATGAGATTACCTACAGCCTTAAACAGAAAATCAAACATATTTATCAATAGAGGCCAAAAGCAGAAGCAAAATGCAAAGTTTGTCCAATGAGCTATACATACATGGCATAACAAAAACTTTTCTCACATATAGAATAACTCACACATCACATACATAAGCAATTTATACATGTCTAGGATCATTTAGAACTTGCCATATGATAAACCAAAGACAATCTTAATAAAAACCAAGGTTATATACAAACTTGGTCACATATGACCACAAAAGAAAACAAAAGGAAAATCAAAAGTAAAGCCTCTTGCATGAGGGGACCTTGGTTGACTCCACAAACTTAGTTCTTTGATAAGCTCACCGGGGCTGGGGCTGCGGCTGGACATCCCGCTGCTCACCTACATACATATAGATAAAAGGGTGAGCTAACGCCCAGTGAATAATACCGGAGTAAAGAGGTTAATGAATGAGAGTTGCATATACACAACTCATACTTGTACTTAATACATAAGGAGCATAATTCTCATTCGTAACTGCCTTAAGAAAATCATGACCATCGGTCTAATCCATTCATTCATAATTGAAATGACCTTCGGTACAATATATTAATACATAATCGAAACGACCTTTAGTCCAACATATTCATACGTAATCAAAATGACCTTCAGTCCAACATATTCATATGCTCGTTGCTAATTATGATCATGTTCACATTCATATCCATACTCAAAATGACCTTTTGTCCACTCAAGTCTTGTTCGAAGCGACCTTTGGTCCAATCAATTCCTTATTCAATAAGACCTTTGGTCCATGTAGTAAGCATAGCAAACATACAAAATGACCTTTGGTCCAATTCATATATAAGATGACCTTAGATCTATCTTGTCAAACATTCTAATCAAATATACTGAATGGCCTTGGGCCGATTTCATACTCTCATCAACCATACCAAATGGCCTTGGGCCCATTCTATATTTGTACAAAACGACCTTTGGTCCAATCTTATAATGTCGTGCATATCAGTCATGTTTCAAGTCTTTTACGAATCAGACAAGTAGACTACTCATTCATAATACAAATTCATAAGTTCAGAAAACGTACCACATAAGTAGTATTTAGAAAATAACATACATGAAAATATCTTTACTAAGATATTACTCACAGTGTTCAGATGGTTGATTCGTCCTCGCGATTGACCCAACACAATTCATAGCACATATGAAAATTGGGCCACAATAAATTCAATCTATTCTTTAATTCATTTATCTTTCTTAGGCTTATTTCTACCTTTGTCGTTTATTTAGGATGCTAAATGTATGCCTAAGAATGCTCAGAAATGAAAAAGAATGGAAATCAGAACATAATATATCTTTTCAAAGTTTCCAGAAACTGGGCACTTCGCTCGAGCACAATATTGGTCGCTCGAGCGAACCCCTTGGTCTGCAAAAGTACTGGATGTTCTAATTTTATGCTCGAGCCAACTTTTGGTTGCTCGAGCCAAGACTGCAAAAATAAAGGGTGGTCACTCGAGCAGTCTTTTGGTCACTTGAGCCAACCCCCAATGTCTACAAAAATACTGGGAGCTTGAGATGTACACTCAAGCAACACTTCCATCACTCGAGCGAACTGTGTATCCAAATCCCCAAATTCATGTATGACTTGCTCAAACATGGAAGAACACTCCCAATTGCATATATTTGAAGCTAACTTCAACCCATAGGTCAAAATTTCATAAATTCAACAAGATTTCAACCTTAAACTTTATTCTTGAAAAAGACAATCTTTTACACTTTGCATCAACAAGCTTTTAAGCTTAAAATTGGACTTCAAAACATAACAATTCATGCATGCATGTATCAAACAATTCTGAATTCCATATGGATTATGTGATTTATGCTCTACAATAAGACTTCATAACAAATTCATGCATGTATGTGCAAATTGATCTAAATTCTTATGATCTTTGCTCAATTCATACACCTAATTACATATACACCTTGAATTTACAATTAAGTGGCTCAAATTCATGATTCATGGTTCAAACACTCACCTAGGAGCTTCAATGTAGCTCAGTTAGCAAGAGCTTGAGTAGTCTATACACAATTCTTCAATCTCTTAGGCAAATCTTCAAATTTGAGCCTTCTCTCTCTCTCTCTGGACTCACAATCTCACTCTAGCTCTCTATGAATTCCAGGATTTGTGTTCAAAGTTGTGAGCTCAATAAGCATTCTCAATATATATAGTGGGTGATTAGCTTAAGCTAAATCAACATGCTCAAGGTTAATTAATCCCACTTAGTTATAGTCAGTTTAGCCTAACTAATTTGATTTAAATCAAATTTTTAATTAAACTTCACAGTAGGTTCTAAAAATAATGACCATCATAATGGTACAGTCAATTTTGGTTTTTATCGTCTCTATGGCCCTCAATTTCAAATTATAACAAAATATAGGACAGATATCTCTACAATGGAGAGATATGAATTCAAAAGTGCATATAATCACAGGTTTAGCATTCAAAATCATATTAAGCACATAATCACAAATATAATTAGAGATTAAGAGCATAAAAAATAGCAAGGTTGTCATATATAATCATTTGGTAGAACTTTTATTCCTTGAAAGATCTATGATTTGGAAATTGTTATGTAGTTAGGATTTCTAGATACAGTTCTTGGTTTTGAATGGTAAGTTCGAACAATGTTTGACTGAGAATTATCTACTTATTTGATAGGATTTTTGTAATCATCGCTCCAAGAAAATAAATTCCTCAAGCCAAATGGGCTTGACTCAGTCGTCTATCTCGTACTCAAGGCATTGTTAATGCAAACTCAAGTCTCTAGAATGAAAAATTTGCAAACATCTACATGAGACCACCCATGCATTGCCACCCAACAGAGTGGTAGTATGTACTGATCCACACAACTCATATTTGTTACCTCCTCATAGCCTAGAATATTTCAGATCTGCAAGTTCAGAACCCTCAATTTCAATGGCTCACATCCAAGAATTAGTTGAACTAATCTAGCCATCACTGTGGAGGACCAAGGCCATGTTCTGAACCAACTGCAAGCTCAAGAGGTCCCTGCCTTTATTGTAATATTATTCACTGGCAATGGTTTACCCTTCTCCCTTATATATATGTAGGTGACGAAGACTTGGTTACAAAAAGAAATTGATTAAGAGTGGTCTTGAATGAATGTGATGGTTTCGTATAAGCTTTGTCATAAGTATTCTATTTTACTTTTGTTGTACGGATCATGTAATGAAGCAAGATAATAATCTAAGAGGAATGTATGCTTTCATTTCATATAGTTATGCACTACTCTGAATGAATGTTTCAAATGGACTCAATATTAGCAAGTAATGGTTTCTTTACTTAAAAATGGAAAATTTGCCCAAATTATTCTAAGAGTCCAACTTGATTTGTAGGCTAGGCCTTTGGTAGTCCGGGACTACTGGTCGGTCACCTCACCATCCTGTTTGAGGCGGGTTGAGGTCATGACAAAATTGCATAAATGAAACAATGAGAGTAAATAAATATATTTAAAAAAAAATGGAAGGGATTTAAGTCAAACAAACCCACCACCACGTGGGTTTTGGATTGAAAAAAAATATATAAACTAATATTATGTTATATATATAAATATAAATATAATATACTTTAAGCTGGTGCAACATATATCAAAATTATAAAATTCATTTTTATATTTGGTGTCAAATTATTATAAAATATGTATATTAAAAAATCAAAATTTATCCCATAATATTTTAGACATCATCAAATTTAAACCATAGGATTAACAATAGTTGCTGATCTGGTCTATATTGACCAATGCGGTTAAGAGTTGTAAGTGGACCTTGTTCTCTCTATTTGCAAACAAGATTATCTTGAACAAGTATAGCAAGAATCCATGAACATACTAAGTGGTCAGTGTAAAACAACTACGCCCAACTGCAGCCAATTCCAAGTCATGCGTTTGATAGTTCTTTTCATGCAGTCTTAACTGTCTGGAGGCATAGGTGTAGCTGGTTTTTCGTGCTCCTCGAAGGTGGCTAGTCTCCTCGGGTACGATAGCCCTACAATTCGGACTCTCGTGGTTTTGAATCTGGTTTCACAAGTGCAATGTGCAACAGAAAAATGAATCAGAGTCCAAGCTCGACAAATCTTAGAAAATCCATTAATCATCAGAGATGCCAAAAATGGACTGCATTGCTAGATTTTAGAGTCACCACCTAAGGAGCACAATTCTCATTCATGAATTGAGCACTCCCCTCATCCGATCAAAGATCAGCCTCTACTAATCATAATGTTAATTTTATCAACATTATATGCTCTTGTTCTGATTTCATTATACTAAATTACTATGTGAAGTACACAAGTATAGACTGTTTCGCTTGCTTTGGAAATGACTTGATTTTATGTGATTTGTTTTTAAAAGAGTTTTGAGTACACACAACTCAAAAGGAAAGAAATGAGCTCGTACATACATTTGATCAAAATCATCTCCAATGCAAGTAAAATAACCTTCATCCACAGGCATTCAAACAGTTTATTTCAAGTAAGCACGTAGCCTCATGGTAAGATGCTAAGCATGGTAACAATGAATATGCTAAAGCAAAAAGCTTTCACCTAGTACTCTCCGAGGTAAGCCAAAGAAAAATAAAGCAATTAGAAAAAAATGCATTACCCTAACAATGCGCATGACTAATGCAACACATACAAGAATACAACTATTAGGTTCGGCTTTATTATGTCATATGGATTAACTCAAAGCATGTGGCAGCGCAGATGATGAACCGAACCTTAATACATGCAAAAATGGATGCAAAGCATGGTAATGACGTGAAATGAAAATATGATACTACATACAACCATGGTAAGCATATAAATAAAAGGGAGCTAGAAATGGGGGGTTGGAAGACATACAAATATTACAAGTTTGTCCTCGTACAAGAGGGTCCGAATGGCCTAATTAACTAATTATTACAAACTCCAATGAATGAACTAATTAATTATTACAAGTCTGAATGAAAACAACTAATTGATTACATAATATGAATCTCGAAGCTAATCTAATGGACTTGAATGAGCGGCGGGTCTCATGCGCACAAGCGAGAATATCCTTCGAAAGCCTCTTTGTTTGCTGCCGGAAGCTGCTCTATTTACAGTCAAAAAATAAGTCTCTTTTGTTCTTAAAAATCTGCTCTGTTTTGCAAGAAAAGACCACTATCGTACAACACTCTTGGCCGGCCAGCCTGATCAAGTGGTCGGTCGTATAGAATGATGGCTGGACGACCACTGTTTCTGAGGAATACCCTGTTGTAGTAGAACTGGAACAGAACAAGACAGGATTTTTGAAAGTTGTTCATCCTTCCTGCTCCCTCCTATCATGAGGATTTTCAAGGAGGGAGTAGGTTTGCTTCCCAAATCATTAACCATAGCATGGTTGTTGCATGATGATCTTTGAAAGCAAAAGGAAAAGACTTGGCTAAACACACAAAAAAAGTGTTATGCTCCTTACCTCCTTCCTATCATGAAATTATTCAAGGAAGAGGTAGATATGCTTCACTCACAAATCATCAAGTCACAAGATAGTACATGATGATCATAGAGCAAAAAATGAAGAAAAAAAAAAGTGTTGTCAACTCATCTCCCTACTCATGGAATAAGAATGAAACATCCATTTCTGTGCTTCAAAGTGGAACTAGGAGAGAGTTTTCAACACTTCTCAAGAAAGAGCTCTTTAGGAGCAACAAAGCAAGTGAGGAAAAAAAAGAAAAAAAAGCAAGCTATTTATCAAAGTTCAAACACATAACTTGTCAAAGTTGTTGACAACTCCTTTTTTCATGGAACAAGGATGAGACATCCATTTCCATGTTTCGAAAATAATCGATAAGAGAGTTTTTCAACACTTTGACCATGGAAACTACTACCTAGCTTCAGGGTGGACAAAAATAATATGAAAGCAAGAAATTTACACTAGATAAGTTAACTTGTGGCGGGGTGGTTAAGCGTAAGCTCTAATCCTCTCATGATCACAAGCTTCCAAGTTACATAAGCAAAGCTAAAAATGATCAACTCAACAGATTGGCCGCTATATTCTCAACACGCCAAATCCGGGAGGACTTACAACAACACAAATATGATATTTAAAGCATAAGAAGTAAGAGCACATGTAGCGGGGAGGACTAGGACCCTTTTATAGTCCCATATTCAATTTATATCACACAAAAACAACCTAAAACAATGCTAAAAAGGTACTAAAACTGAACCAAAAGAAATGAAAAAAAAGGTAAGAAAATGAAAGAAAAACAAAGGGGTGCACAACAAGTGAACTAGCCAATGAAAGGGTGGCTAGCTCACTCACTTTTAACAAAGTTTTAATTAGATTTTAAGCTTAAAAACAACTCTGAACTCACTATGAAAATACATGAAAAAGAGATAGAAAAGATGGTTAAAGAGTTCAAAGATCATCTCTTGAAAGAGAGGATGTTCTTCTTAGTTCACAAACCACAAGCTAAACACTCTCAAGGAACTAAAATTATGTTCAAGAATCTCAGCAAAAGCTTAAAGTTTGAGCTTGCAAGGTGTATGTATTGTGTATCTATATTGCAAGAGGGTACAGAAGATGGTTGGGCAAGCTATAAGCACTTGGAGAATTTTTCTAACCCCAAACCATGAAGGTGGGTGTTGTATTTACAGAAAAACAACTTCTCACATCGGAAATATCTATAAAGAAGATAGCTGGTCCAAAGCATGTGCATGGGAGCAGCTGACAGCTGCCAAAATATTTGCTACGCTGAACATGGCCGCCGGGCCATGAGGTGCCAGCCATTTGCTAGCCAGCTGTTCTCTGAGTGGTCAAGCTAGAAAAAATAAGGTTTTGGTCCAAAAGGGGTGCAACGTTTAGGTTTTAAAGCTCAAAACTGAATTCTTTTGTTGAAAAATTGAATGATTGCACAGCGTAACATTTTATCATCGAGTGTTCAGAGTGAAGTGCTCAAGTCTTAAGGGCAGTCAAAATGGGGTGTCTACACTTACGTTGGTTTCATATTGCTCATTGAGCGGCAAGGGTGTGTTTTGCATTGTGCATAGTCTTGGGGTGGCAAGAATAAAGTGGTATAATGGTAATGTTTTGTTTTGAATTGTTGGGTTGTGAGAATGGAGAATTAGTGGGTTGGTTATATGGTATTCAAAGTTGGTTGACACATAGTCACGTCGGATATTGTTTTCGATTTGAACAAGTGCTTGTAAGGTTGAAGGGTATTTCCAGTTATATTTGGGGGCATTGAGCCTCGCTTATGAGTGTGTAGAACCGCTTGAGTTAGGGTAATATGTTAGTGTGTCAGTTTTGCGAACACTTATGCGCCATTGAATTATGCGAATTAATATTGCTGGTGTTGTATTGGTTTGGAACTTCTAGATTTGGAAAGCTATGTGTGTTGTATTATCTCTCTTAGAACTGTGTTTATTTCTATTCATCGTTATTATAGAAATGTGCTAATTGTGTTGTGACATCACCGAGTGCGTGATAGAGGTTGTTAGGTGATGGTTGAGATTCACCGGATATTGTTGAGAAATGAATTGGAAAGTGAGCTTGCTTTTATGGCCTCTTATGGCATTTCGTTTCAACTGAAAACTTTGGGTTTGAAATTTCACAGTTTGTTTGGAGAAAATGTTTGCAAAACATTTGATTTCTTGGAATTTTGGAACAAAATTTTGTTTGGAAATGGTGTGAGTTTGAATAACTTTTGGGGAAAACTAGTTTTCAAAGAGTTTTCAAATGAATAAGAAAACTGTTACTTAAATTGATTTATGTGATTGTTTTGTTTCACCTTACAAGAGTGAATTGTGTTATAATTTGGTTTTGGTTATTAGTGACGTGTTTTGGGTTTGAACGGGTTTGACATTGGTTGTTTTGGTTGTACCGGAGAGTTGTCTCTATGGACCATGGCTTGTGGGTGTAGTACTCTTTTTGGTGAGAGTTGCTTGAGAATTTCTAGTTATGTGTGGTTTTCCCTTAGTATTCGAATGTTGAGAGCACGGTTTGTGTTTAGTTAGTTGTGGACGGTTGGAACGTGTTTGGCGTTTGGGAGTAAGCAGTTCGGTTATTTGGGTTAGCCTTGTGGATCCCAATGGGTTTTGTAGATCAAGAGACATTTACGGTTTCTCTCTTGTGTGTGTTTCTTGGGAGTCTTTGGGGCACCGAGGTATCGGACCGAGATCCGACAACGTATCCTGCATATGGATCTAGTTTGGGGTTCACGGGTGTATTCCTTTTTTTTCGAGGACAAAATTCCTTAAGGGGGAGAGGTTATAGCAACTCTGGTTTAGACCCGACCCGTTTGATGTTTAGGATCAAGGTTTCATTGCATTATATGATTTTTCATGTCTTGTTTCTCCTTATTCCTCATTGAGTTTGGTTATTGGAGCGTCTTGGTTGGTGGCTTGCTTTTCAAAACTATTGTTGCCCAGATTTTTGTCTCTACGCTCGAGCGGTGTTTGAAAACTCTTAGTACTTTTGTAAGTCTACAAAACTACTAGGAGGCTGCATTCTTCACTCGACTGATGTTGCGCTCGAGCGGTACTTCTTGAACTTGAGCGGTGGTCTTCTGTCTACAAAACTTCTGGGAGTTTGTATTCTACGCTCGAGCGGTCACACTTTTTGTGTCTGGATGCTCGAGCGGTTTGCGTGTATATCAGTTCATAAAAGTCACTTTTTGAATCACTTTTTCATCTCTCTCTCTCTCTCTCTAAGCATTCTAAAAACCCTAGATCTAGAGCTTTTCTCTCTAAAACTCTTATTCTCTCTACAAATACACCTTGATCTAGTGGTTTCTCAACCATGGCCCTTTGGGGAAAAGGGTAGAGCTTGCTTAGGGCTTCCATTTAATTTGAGCGAATCGCGTTTTTGTCGCCGGTAGATTTTCAGATTTTCTCCTCTTTGCTCCAAGAGGTATGGATTCTTGAGCTTCTTTTCAATACTTCGCTATAGATAGACCTGTGGTACTTTTTATTGCATTAAAGTATGATTTTCATGTTTGAGCCTTGGCTTCTAACTAAGGACTTGTGGATAGAGAAGATGAGTAATGTTATGTAAATGGTGAGTTGTGCCTATTATAAATAGTTTGGGGGTTTTGGGAAATGACAATATAAATGAGTGTTTGGGTGTGTTGAAAATGTGGGAACTTTGGAGTTATGTTTCAAAACAAATGGATATTTTGTTAACTCTTTTATAAACTAGAGAATAGGAATTTAGTTATACTTAATTAATGTTTTGGATTATGAGATTGGTGTCTAGAGTTTTGTCCTTGGCCATCGGTGGAGGATGGTATTGCTTGTTGTTAGATATAGGTTATGAGTACTATCGTAGGGTGAGCAATGTAGTGTAGGATGGCATGTTATTGATTGTAAATGGACATTGTGGATAGACAATTTCATCGTTGAGTTATGGATTATGTTGTTAAAGACGTAATTGGAATGTGTATTAAATGTTGTTATGTTGTGAGATGGTCGTTGGATAGTATGATTTTGGTGTTCAGTAATTTGTATTGTGTTTTGAAAACATTTTAAAAATGTAAGAAAACCCCTTGTTGAACGACGGTGCGTGGAGCACATTTTGAAGGAAGTGGGTTAATGTATTTAGCTATTAATAGTCGGGGTTGTGATAATTGGATTAGGTGTATGTATTACACCCGTGTATTATTGATGTTGGTTTGCTTGTTATGCTTTCAACGTGATGTTGTTTGGGGGTTCGTTCCCGCCGTATTAAGCTAGCAAAGCGTGGTGCCTTGACAGAGGTTTTCTCGTCCCTTCCAGTTTGTTCTCGATAAGGTGTGAAAAAGGGTCCGTTTCCTACCGTATCTGAGCCGGCAAAGCGTGGCGCCTTGTGATAGGTTCTTCGTTTCCTTCTGGTTTGCGCCCTGTAAAGTATGACCTAAGGGGCACCCCCTTTCGGGTGAGGTCAGTAAAGTGTTATGTGTTATCTATGTTGTGGAATCTGCCATCCGTGTTGTATGCCTATAAAGATGAAATTGGTCATATGTATTATTCTTGATTATTTATTTTTAGATATGTGCGTTGTTGGTCTTTCGTGTTGTGGTTGTCTTTTAGTCCTTAGGCCTATAGCTAGGGAAGATCGTTGATGTATTGGTGTGTGGATGAGTATGGTGAGGTGATATGTGGAGTTGGGTTAAGACTTGTATATGGGGTTGTGTTTTCAGAACAGATGTTTAAGTGAAATTCTTTTATGTTAACATGGATGGTTTTATCAAAAGAAGAATGGGGTTTTGAAATGTGTGTTAGAAGATAAACGAGAATTTCTAAGAGAAGTAATGGTTTTATATTGTGTTGAGTAAAAAGGAACTTTTTCAAAAAAACATATTTATATGAGTATACTTTGGGATATTAACTGTCATATACTACTTATATGGTATATCGCGGTGCATGCATGATCATTTTCATCTATATGTTGTGACTGGTTAGGATCTTCAGGATCTTTAATAGGCTTAGTGCTCATCCCACGTGTTGACAATTTTTTTTCCAAGTACAAGGTTGGAAGATTGTTCGGGACTGATGTCTTTTACTTTGCTAGCCACGGGGCCTATTATTTGTTGTCCGAGAGCCATGTATTGTATAAGGGTAAATCCGTTTTGTTTTTATTTATTGTTATTCAATGTTAGCCTAAGGGCATTGTATCATGTCTTATTTATATATCAGCATAATTGTAGTGAGAGAATGTTACTATTTATTTTGTACCTCTTCCTGGATGAATACAATCTTTTAAAAAGGTAATAATGTAAGGATTTGGTAATGAAGTCGGGTAATAAAAGGTGGGGCGTTACAAAGGCTGTCAACAGAACTTTTTGTGTGTCTGCGCAAGGAAACACTTTAGATCATTTTTCAATTCCCAACACCCAAGCCTCAACCTTCAGTAGATCAATTCCCCTAAGAAACGAGGGTGGCTTCATCTTTTTGAAATCTCTGGTGAGAGCAATGGTTCGGTCATCTATTTGGTGTTCTTGTACCGGTGGTACAAGCATCGGAGGTGGGGGTGGTGGCTATTGTTATTGCCATTGTTGTTGTTGTCTTAGGCTTTCAGCCATATCGTGGATCAGTCTTTCTATCCGGTCAAGTCGGTTGGAGGTAGACTCCACCAATTCATCCCCTCTTGTTCTCACTATTATCTATATGAAACTTGTATTATAACAAATACATTGCATGCACACATATATATACACATTTTCAAAAGTTACCTCATTCTGATATTCAAATGGATATGAATGTAATCCTCAAGTCTTTTCTAGACACCTTATGCTCAATGGACAGTGAGTGAGGTATAACTCGTGCTCTGATACCAAAATTGTCACGACCCGAACCCGCCCCGAGAGGTTAGGTCATGACCGGCTAGTAATCTCAGATTATCTCTTGCCTCAAAGACAAAACTGATATTTCAAAATAATAACGGGGCACTACGAAAGCAATATTAAAATACAACCATGTCCATTGAGTAGTGCATACATGAAAATCCATAAATAATTAAAACTTCAACCTTCCTTATAGATATAAACACATAGTTACATTATAACGTCTTACACACTTACACAAACATCCAAACATAACAAACTCCAAAAACAAAGAAAACTAAGCAATAGGGTTGACATAACTTGGCTCCACATAAGTCCAAGATTGCCCCATTACAGAGGCACTTCAAGGTCATGTGCTCACCTACATATATATAGGGGAAGAGGGTGAGCCAAAGCCAGTGAGTAATACCAGTATAAAGAGTTTAAATGAATGATGTCTATTGCAATACAAAATCATATCACATAGGCTTTGCAGCAAATCATCACTAAATACTTGTCGTGTCAAAGTTCACAAATCATAATCATATGTGGTACATCCAATAGTGCAACAAAGGGCCCGAAGGCATAGCAAAGGGACCACATGGGTCTAATAAAGGGACCATACAGGTCAAGCAAAGGGACCACTTGGGTCAACATCAAAGATCTCTGTGCACATATAACAAAGGGCCATGGTATTGTTTCCTTCGGGTGAGGGCCTTATAGCAAAGGGCCATAGTATTGTTATCCCCAAGCGAGGGCTACACTAAGTATGCCACAACTACATTTCAAAAGAGACAATAATTAATTCTTATCGAAATAAAATTTCAAAATAGTTTTCTTGCGGTAAATCAAAATACACTTTCACAACATTTCTTTACAAAGATACTACTCATAGTGGGCTGGCACTAATGTTTGACCTCGGTTGACCACCTACACAAAACTCATCACACAGATACACATTGAAACACACGTTCGTGACAAATGGCGTATTTTAATTGATTCTCTTACGTGCATTTCTAGCTTATTCCATGACTAAGGATGTCTAAATGAAGTTTAAGAATGCCAAAAAGAGTATGAGGATGCAAATATGCACTTATGATTGTTAGTCAAAATTTGTTGAAAATAGGGTCTTCGCTTTAGCGGTGTGGCTTGACTGCAAAAGTACGGGATGCTAGAAATGTGCGCTCGATGGTTGCTCGAGCCAAGTGCCAAACAAAGTTGAGTTTGCTCGAGCACGCACACTCGGTCGCTCAAGCTAACTACCAAGGTCTGCAAAAATACTAGATGCATAGAAAGTTTGCTCGAACCACAGATCCTTCGCTCGAGTGAACTGGACAAATTTTGGGTTTTCTAGAACTGAGTTTGAAGTTTAAAAACACACCTTTCATGTTCAAAGCTCACATGGCTAAACTCAAAAGCTTAGAAGCTCTTCATAAAACATGGATTCTTGAAAATTATGCAACCATGATCTCAAATACTTTTTCAATTCTTCAAAACAAAACTCTAGATTAAATATTTTTGCCATGCATGTGTCAAATTCTACTCTTTTCTTTACAAAACATGATCATATGAAATGTCAAGTGTGAAATCATGAAGAACCTTAAGAAATAACATATGTAAGTCCCATGCATGTACGAATTTGTAGAAAACTATGTTCAAAGATGGAGAATTATGTATGCATGTACTTAATTTACTCAAACTCACTATATTCATGGTGATTCTTACTTTTTTTCTTTTAAATTCATGCAAATTGATTCTATACTTAGTGAATTCATCTTCCTACATGGATTATCTTCATGAATTATGGTTAAGGATCATACCTAGAGCTTGAATTTGGCCTTAAATTAGTACAATCCCTTTAAACTCTCTTCAATTCCCCTGAATTCCTCTTCTCTCTCTCTCTCTCTCTATCTTTAATTTTTAGCTCAAGGAATTGATGTAGACTGAGTTAATTAGGCTCATATAACATATATATAGGTGGATTAGTGCTAAACTAATTAAATGAGATTAAGGCTAATCAATTGAGCTTAATTCTAGACAAGTCTAACTAATTTATTCTAATTATTTTGATCCGAATCAAATTTTAATTAAATTTCCATATGGTTTTAAATATTTCAATTAGCCTATTAAACTAGTCAATTTCAGTTTCTGATTCTGTTTGGGCTTTCAATTTCAAATTCTAAGTCGATATGTTAACAAATAATTGACAAACCGAAAGATAAGCATCAATTAAGACATAGTCATGCAAATTTGCTTAATGAAATAATATATAAGAATAATACGGAGGTCGGGCTCATCACAGTTGTTTTAACTGTTCAAACTATGTTACTTTTCTATCTCAAACACATTGTGGGAAGTATTTCTCGTAGAAAGTCTCTAACAACTGAGTTCAACTAATTCCCATGTTAGTATCTTGTACTGACATCCACCGTCTTCCCGCTTCATCTTCTAAAGTAAAGGCGCAAAACATTTTGTGTGTCTGTGTGAGGAAACATTTAGATAATTTTTCAATTCCCAACACCCAAGCCTCAACCTTTAATAGATTAATTCCACCACAAAACAAGGGTGACTTCATCTTTTTGAATTCTATGGTGAACGCAATGGTTCAGCCATCTGTTTGGTATTCCTCTACCGGTGGTACAGGCATCGAAGGTAGGGGTGGTGGCTGTTGTTGCTGCCATTACTGTTGTTGTGTTAGGCTTTCAACAATATTGTAGATCAATCTTTCCACTTGGTCAAGTCGGTTGGAGATAGACTCCCCCAATTCATCCACTCATGTTCTCACCATTATCTATATGATACTTGTATTATAACAAATACATTACATGCACACATATACATATACACATTTTCAAATATTACTTCATTCTGATATTCAAATGCATATGAATGCAATCCTTAAGTCTTTTCTAAACACCTTATTGCTCAATGGACAGTGAGTAAGGTATAACTCGTGCTCTAATACCAAAATGGTCACAACTCGAACCCGCCCCTAGAGGTTAGGCTGTGCCGGGCTAGTAATCCTAGATTACCTCCACCCTCAAAGACAAAATCGGTAATTAAAAATAATAATAGGGCACTGCGGAAGCAATATTAAAATACAACCATGTCCATCGAGCAGTGCATACATGAAAATCAATAAGTAATTAAAACTTCAACCTTCCTCATAGATATAAACACATAGTTACATTATGACGTCTTACACAGTTTTATAAACATTCGAACATAACAAACTCTAAAAACAAAGAAAACTAAGCAGTAGGGTTGACACAACTTGGCTCCACATGAGTCCATGATCGCCCCGTTATAAAGGCACTTCAAGGTGGCTTGACAGAGGGGTGGACTTCCAAAGTTGCTTTAAACTTGATGCTCCATGTGCTCACCTACATATATATAGGGGAAGGGGGTGAGCTAAAATCCAATGAGTAATACCAGTATAAAGAGGTTAAATAAATGACGTCTATTATAATACAAAATCATATCACATGCGCTTCGAAGCAAATCATCACTGAATACTTGTCGTATCAAAGTTCACAAATCATAATCATATGTGGTACATTCAATAGTGCAACAAAGGGCTCGAAGGCATAGCATAGGGACCACATTGGTCTAACAAAGGGACCATATAGGTCAAGCAAAGGGACCACTTGGGTCAAGATCAGAGATCTCTATGCACATATTACAAAGGGCCACGGTATTGTGTCCCCTAGGTGAGGGCCTCATAGCAAAGGGCCATGGTATTGTTACCCCCAAGCGAGAGGGTCTTATAACAAAGGGCCATGGTATTGTTACCCCCAAGTGAGGGCTACACTAAGGATGCCACGACTACATTTCCAAAGAGATAATCATTATTCTTATCGAAATAGAATTTTAAAATAATATTATTGCGGTAAATCAAAATTCACTTTAACAACATATCTTTACAAAGATGCTACTCACAGTGGGCTAGTACTGATGTTAGACCTGGGTTGACCACATACACAAAACACATAACATAGATAAACTTTCAAACATACATTCGTAACAAATGGCATATCTTAATTGATTATGTTACATGTATTTCTAGCTTATTCCATGACTAAGGATGTCTAAATGATGTTTAAGAATGCCAAAAAAGTATGAGGATGCAAATATGCACTTATGAGTGTTAGTCAAAATTTGCTAAAAATAGGGTCTTCACTCGAGCGCACCTTTGGTCGCTTGAGCGTTGTGGCTTGACTGCAAAAGTACTGGATACTAGACATGTGCGCTTGATGGTCGCTTAAGCCAAGTATAGAACAAAGGTAAGTTCGCTCGAGTGCACACTCGGTCGCTTGAGCCAACTGCTAAGGTCTGCAAAAATACTGGATGCATGCAAAGTTCGCTCGTGAGCCATAACTCTTTCACTCGAGCGAATTAGACGAATTCTGGGTTTTTCAGAACTGAGTTTGAAGTTTAAAAACACACCTTTCATATTCAAAGCTTGCATGGCTAGACTAAAAAGCTTAGAAACTCTTCATTAAACATGGATTCTTGAAAGTTTTGCAACCATGATCTCAAATACTTTTTCAATTCTTCAAAACAAAACTCCAAATTCATTATTCTTGCCATGCATGCGTCAAATTCAACTCTTTTCTTTACAAAACATGATCATATGAAATGTTAAGTGTGAAATCATGAAGAACCTTAAGGGAAAAAAAACATGTGTAAGTCCCATGCATGTATGAATTTATAGAAAATGATGTTCAAAGATGAGAATTATGCATGCATGTACTTAACTTACTCAAACTCACTATATTCATAGTGATTCTTACTCTTTTCTTTCAAATTCATGCAAAATTATTCTATACTAATTAATTCATTTTCCTACATGGATTATCTTCATGAATTATGGTTAAGGATCATACCTACAACTTGAAGTTGGCCTTAAATTAGCTCAATCCCTTCAAACTATCTTCAATTCCCTTGAATTCCTTTTCTCTCTCTCTCTCTCTACATGTGTTGACTCTCTCTCTCTCTCTCTCTCTCTCTCTCTCTCTCTCTCTCTCTCTCTATCTCTAATTTTTAGCTCAAGGAATTGATGTAGAATGAGTTAATTAGGCTCATATAACATATATATATATAGGTGGATTAGTGCTAAGCTAATTAGATGAGATTAAAGCTAATCAATTCAGCTTAATTCTAAGCAAGTCTAATTAATTTATTCTAATTATTTTTATCCGAATCAAATTTTAATTAAATTTTTCATATAGTTCTAAATATTTCAATTAGCCTATTGAACTAGTCAATTTCAATTTTTGATTCTATTTGGGCTTTCAATTTGGAATTCTAAGTCGATATTCTAATAGATAATTCACAAATAGAAAGATAAGCATCAATTAAGCACAAAATCACGCAAATTTGCTCAATGAAATAATATATAAGAATAATACGGAGGTTGGGGTCGACACAACCTGTTTATACATTGTAGCTTGAAATGACTTGGAGCCCATTGTATGAGTATATGGTAACCTCGATAGACCATCCTTCACTTTTTCAGCCAATTTCTATAAAATTAATTGATTAGTAAAATTAAATTGAAACGCAACATGATTCTTCAAATTATGAAATTTTACCTAATGATCGCCATCAAACCATACATGATTGATCATGTATACCCAAGCCTCGTGATCGACCCCTTTGTAAGGTTTACTGTAATGATCAACACCAGTGTCTACCAACTTTGAGTAATGAGTCTTTATCTTGTTATGCCAACTTTTGTAAAGAGTTTTACACTTTTTATTGACTCCTTTCCGAACCTCTTCATCCTCATCATAATCAACAATCTCTAATTTATCCTGCAAATATAATGAATACTTTTATTAATATCAAAATGCAAGTAATGGTGATAATCTAATTATTTTAAAAACAACAAATACCTGTACTCGAACTGCCTGAATGATTGGGGCTTTATGAATCTCATCAATCTTGTCCCACTTTTTTATACCAATGATTGGTGTAGCCATCCGTAGCTATAACCCAAGTTCATTTGCAAATGGAGTGGCATAAGGCCCTACTAGCACCTTGCCATCTACAAGGATCCAAATAGGAAGTTTTTTGCCACTATTCTTAGCTATGAGATGCGCTATGCTCTTCCCTCGAGTCTGGCCCCTTACTTGTCTAGATGGTGCAGGCTGGATACTTAGAGCACTTGTAGATGGTACACTCTGAGTAGATGGTGTTAAATTAGATGGTGCATTCTAAGTAGGGGCAACAACTCTAGCCAGAGCTTGTCAGGTAGATAAAGCAACTTTGGATGATGATGCACTTCGAACTTTACTAGGGCTTGCCATCTAGCACAACAACTCAACAATTAATTTGTGAAGCATATGTAAAATTAGCAATTACATTAATATCAATGGATGTATAATAGAATCAATGTCAAAACGTAAGTGATAACTAAACAATAACATGTGTGAGAACCCGAATATAAAAATCAAGTAAATAATTAAATAATAATAATATTACAATCTCAAATATTTTGGTGGTGAATCCTAAAGTGCAAATTAAATATTTGGAAGGTCTTTTAATTAATTTTAAAATCTAAAATAAATTTATGGTGAAAGTCTTTAATTTAGAGGCAATGTTTATTATAAATAAATAAAAAATAGAGAAGAGGGTGTGACTTGAACTCTAGACCACAAAATTAATAAATAAGGCTCTTACCATTTGAGTTGCATGTAACTTATACATATATTTTGTATATTTATCTATTTATTTGACCTACACATGCTTTAGGTGTACCCAACCATTAGTATAAAATAAAAAAGCAAAAGAAAAACCCTAACTCTCTTATTATTTTCACAACACAACAGCAGCCACTTTAGGTTTCTTAGCAGCCGTGAGTCATTGTGAGGGAGAGAGAGAGAGAGAGAGAGAGAGAGACAGAAATTTCTAGCACCTTGTGGTTCTACAACTTTAAGGTATTGTTCTTCTATAATATATTATATCTTTGATTATTGTGTATAGATGTTTCGGTATATTGATTGGAAGAAAAAGGAATGGATAGGCTGATTGTGTTAGTATTCTGTGTATGTTATTATCATACAAAATTTTAAAGCGAATTAAGGAGCTAAAGTCGTTAAATAAGAATTCTGTATAGAACCACAAACTTTAAAAATCAAGAAGCCATATCAAACGAATGAATTTTGAACTAAAATTTTTACAGTAGATTAATTACATATTGAATTGCATATCTTAATTTTTTCATAATTTTTGGGAGTTGAAATCCATATAAACTGATGCGTTCAAATCTGTCCAGAAAACTGGTTTTAAACAGTAAATTTGGGAGTGTTGTTCTCTTTGGGTGTAAATCCAAAAATTATCAAATCAGCGTCATTAGAACTGGTTACAAGTCTAGTTTCTTAAATTTTGGGCCTTGCATTGATTGCTCATGTATATTAAGAGAACAGTCAATTTCTTTAAAGTGCTGCAGAAAACAACCTGTTTTGATATAATAAATTGTAGATAATTATTTTGATAAGCAAATCAAGTGAAACCAATTGGGTTTGAAACTTAGGATATATTAGTTGATATCTGGAGGTTTTTGGAATTTTTCGAATAGCGTGGAGTGGGTTTTGTAATTTTCAAAGTTAGCGAATAGATTGGGAAAACTTGTTTAAAACTCTGTTTTATCTTGAAGTTATTTTTAGTTAAGTTTCGATCGGAACTCATATCTTGGGTGATTTTAGACCTTGAAGAACATGAATTTAGGTAATATTTAAGAGTAACGGTGAGTTGGGTTGAGCCGTGTTAGTGCGCTTTAAATTTGAGGTTACTTAGTTCCTATTCTTTAGTATTTTTAAATTAGTAATGGCATGTAGTCTTCGTACTTTGTTCAGGGCACTAGATAGACTTTCGTACTCTATTCAAAAATTATATTATTTCGTTTTCAGGTGAGTAATTTCATGCTACATATTTTTATAAATGTTCCCCTACCCTAAACTGTTAGAAAATTAAATTGTTGTTTCATAACTAAACTGTTTTGATAAATTATTATATTATCAATTGAATCAAATTATTTCTGAAACATGTGTGAACTTGGCATACTGTAAACTATTTCTTTTGGTCTCATATTTATAATGATGAACTACCATGTTTTGCGAAACTGATGTGTATTGATTATTGGGACCATATGTGTATTTAGTCTAGGGAAATTATTCCACTGTGTGTGGTGACTCTGGCCACTAGGGAACAGATCCGGGTTGGGCCGTGATGACTCTAGTGCTCAACGATTGTAAGGAAAAGACCTTAAAAAAAAGTTAGGTGACCTTCAATCGGATCGTCTTAAAGAAAAGGCCCGGGTTGCCACCCTGAGGATTACTTTTAGTTCGGTATTGGATCCAACGAGGCTTATAGCCTAGAGAACTGTGTGGCATATTATTTGTTTTTCTTAGTACCCAGAAAATTATTGGTGTTCATGTTATAATCTGTTTTAAGTGGAAAATGTCATTTATCATGTTCTTGCGAGACATAAGCATTTTAAGTGTTGAACTGTGGAACCTTCTTTTTGAAACAGATTGTATTTACCAAACTGTATGCCAATCTAGTTTCTGTGATATATATCTTATTTTGGAATTGAGCCATGTTTTCAAAACTGTATTTACTATCCATGTTGCTACTCAATGAGCTATCAGCTGACTTAGTTTTTATCACTTCCAGGTGTTAGAAGGACTTAGGGTGGACTCATGGTGTAGCTGAGACTCAATTGCATGGACCTCTAGGACATTCATTTATTTTGTTTTAGATTGTCATGTCCAGTTTGTGCATATTTCTTTTTATTTTTATTGAGGTTCGTTCAGGATTATTTTGATATGTGAGCTGTTTATACCCCATAAGTTTGGATAGTATTGATTACGGTTGGTTTTGCCGTTTATACTTGTGGCATGTCACTAGATTGAGTTTGGTTATTTATTACTGGACTTTTGTATAGTTGCTCAATGTGATTATGGATTAGTGGTTAGGCTTACATGTGCCTTGGGCTGAATCCCTGTGGGCCACAGCCGGTCATACCCGGAATTTGGGGTGTGACAACATGACATAAGAAAAAAAAATGGAGAAAATGAGAGAGAGAGAGAGAGAGAGAGAGAGAGAGAGAGGGAGAGGGATACATACAATCACATATACACACACACACACAAAAATATTGGATAGCCACTGTACTCAAACTCAAAGGCACTTAAAACAACAGTGTCATACAAAACATAAAAATGACGCGATAATTAAAGTTCTTTGTCAAAATCTCTATCAGAATCAAAATGACTATGCAGCTCATCTCTCGGATAGTCATAATGCTCTTAGTAATCATCTTCATTATCGCACCCCTCTTCATCATCAACACCATCGATGTGTACTCGACTAACTAATTGTAAAACCACCTCACTTGGGATAATCTAAGGATCAATGTCATTCCTATGAAGTGAGATTGTGACGGGGTCATGAACGCTGACTGGGACACCATCAGTTGTTTCATTCTATTAGAATACATCATCAGGTTCAACGCCATCTTATTCTGGTACATCCCACATTCCTCGATGTTATAGTCTTTCTACGACTTTCCAACGTCCACCTAACTTTGTATCATCAACATAGAAAACTTGCCTCACAGGACTTGGTAAGACAAATGGATCATCTTTATACCATCGACTTCTAACATCAATACTTGTGAAATTTGCATCAGTATGTAATGTTCTATTGCTACCGGTGTTAAACCACTCGCATTGGAATAAAACAACTCAATGTCCAAGTATGTAATGCATCTTCCACACTCTATTCAAGTACCCATAAAAGTCAATTGTTTGTCCCCCATGCTCCCTTCAACAACTAACCAACTATTTTTGGCATTTATGATGACTTTCACGATCCTTACTATGAAATCAAACACCATTAGAAATGCAAGCTGAATACAAATTAACGATCACACTAGGACCATTTCCTAATGACCACAAATTATCAGTTGCTTCTGGTAATCCTTGAGCTCGTAATTGGTTCATCTACATAACGACATATCAATTTCAATCATTATGATAGTATTCATATAAGTATAGCTCAGTAAAGTTTAGGCTTATATCTTACATGTTCTTTGAACCACTAGGGGAATTCCTCTTTCTGTCTCTTTGTGATGTCACATCCACCTTGATTTTCTAAAAGATTCTTGTGTTGCCTACTTACAAACATATGATTGATAAGTAACATATTATATTGAAAACATAATTCTACAAAAAAAACAATAATAACAACATACTCTAGATAATGGTCCAACTCAAGGCTATTATTCAAGACAAACCAATGAGCCATTTCACGTTCTTTCTTAGACACGTCAGAAGCCCTTGTAATTAGCCCAAAATGATGACTATTTTGTGTACAGACCTCTAACCTCAACTCATGCACACCAACATCGACATTTCGTTTCTCTCAATTAAAAACAGTTTCAATCCCACCCAGATACATTGAGCGAAATGTGAGACACTCCTTGCCAACATAAGCTTCTGTGATCGAACTTTTTAGACGAGCTCAATTTGTAACATATCCTTTTAAAGTTCTAAGTAGCCCATAAAACAAACAACAAAATAATCTTATTACACACACACACACATTTTATAAATATATATACAGGTTGTGCTAATTTAAGTATTCTAGTATATTAAGAAGTTAATAAGTACCTTTCAATGGGGTACATTCACCGCTATTGCATAGGCCCACCAAGAATGGCTTCGAACGACAAATGAATGGCCAAATAGAGCATCACATCAAAAAATGCTGGTGGAAAATTTTTCACCAACTTGCATAGTATGAGTACTATGCGATCTTATAATTTTTCCAAATCCTTCACCTTCAATCTCCTCAAGTAAAGCTCTTGGAAGAAATTTTCCAACTCAAACAATGCGACACAAATATCATTACGAAGAAATGCAAGCATTCTAATAGGAAGAAGTCGCTATAGATGGACATGACAATCATGACTTTTTAGGCCTATTAACTTATCACCTTTTGTGCTCACACACCTTGAGATGTTTGTTGCATAACCATCAGGATACTTAACTAACTTAAAAAAACTCACTGAAACCATATCTTCAATATGAGGACAAAGAGTACAATGCTGGGGGCTTTTCAAAAAAATTAATAAATGCTGCATAACCATCAGGATACTTAATTGACTTAAAAGGTGTCATATGTTGCATACACCTTGTTCACACAAAGTGGATACCAAGCACATAACTTAGCACCATCAGGATACTTCATTAACTTAAAAGGTGTCAAATTAACTTATCACCTTTTGTGCTCACACGCCTTGAGATGTTTGCTACATAACCATCAGGATACTTAATTGACTTAAAAAAAACTCACTAAAACCATATCTTTCATCTAAGGACAAAGAGTACAATGCTAGGGGATTTTCAAAAAATTAATAACAATGCACAAGGAGGAAATGAATTCAAAAGTACCTAAGTCAAATCATTTGAAAATAATAAAATCTACAATTTTTAGTAACATAAATTGATATATATTTGCACACAAACAAATATGAACACTGATACATGCATATATATAAATCATCACCTCAGTTTCTCGTTGGTGAATGTGAGTATGCATATATATATATAAATCATCACCTCAGTTTCTCATTAGTGAACGTGAGTAATCAACAAAGTCAACCACTTCAAATTTCAGAGATGCCTCAGAAGATTAGCTTCAGGTCTTGTAGATCTAAATCTTTTGACTGGAGATCAAGTCCATCATCTCATTCGAATCAATCTCGTGTAAATCTGAATCGTGGATAAGATTTCAGCAACTACAAAGGACAGAGTATGTCAGATCATGGTGGATTCGGCAGTGTTGTTTAGGTCAGTGATGTCCAATCTAAACCAAGATGGAAATGCACATGGAGTAAACATGCATTGTGGTTTATGAATTATTAGGTGAATGATAAAAGTAAAAACAACACAAAGAGAAATATAAAACAAGTGTGGGGACTAGGGAGGACTTAAGTAGAAGGAAAAAATGCAATCACCCTGCATAGAAGAGGCCTCAAAAGCCTAGATTCATGATCGTTGTCCAGCTCATTTTCTCAGCTAGCCTGAGTTGCAAAATCACCCTTCCAAGTCCACAACTGGTATTGCCGCCAACAGTCTTGGGTATGACTTGGTTGCTACCACAGCTTACGTTATCGAGATCTTTAATCAATAATCTGATAACAGTCTAATCCAAATTAAATTATCTTATGAACAATATTAGAGGGGCTTATGGCATCGCCAAATTGAGCACAAGACTCAAAATTTACAGTTAGAAATTGAGCTATTATAATGATTTGAAGTTTAGATGGTATAGAGGGATCTCAGTTCTCCCTATCATATGGTATTTTATTTTATTTTATAATTAGTATATAAAAAAATAAAAAATTACAGCCAACAAAAATTGAAAACAGAACAAAAAATATTTATCTGTTTTGTCACAAAATACAAGGCCAATAGAGGAGCTTTATCGAGATAGTTCAACCCATGCTTCCTCCTATCCAGTATCTAGATTTGACAAAACAATATATCTCCATGATATAAAAAAATATTGGACAACGAACTCACAAATCACAAATGCATCAAAATAAAAAATAATTTACTATTTTGGAAAAGGAAAGAACAAACAGTCATCATACAATACAAAATCAAAGCTCCACCCTTGCTCTTCTTAACTGCAACCTCTTCAAGAGTTCACTGATTGCTGAGATATCGTCATTGTCCTCCTCAAGTTCTCACCCACTGAGGCTGAAAAACAAGGAAGAGAAAAGAATAGAAAATTTTCAGCATATTTGAAACAATGGAGAAGCAATTTTGACACACATTACATGTGTCAGTGCTATAACAAGATAGCAGTAAAGAATAAGAACAAGAAACAACGGGAAAAGAGAATCTGGAAAGAAAAGGAAAGAAGAGTAGAGACAGACAAGCAACTGTAATATCTCGAAGTTTGAAAATTATCAATACAAAAGACGAGATTTAAAAATTATTTATTGTTTAAAAAGTTTGAAGATTATTAGCACATTAAAGTTTGAAAATTCCATGTCTCCAGATAAGAGGAGGTTCCATTTGTTCGACAAATAACAAATGCAAATCAGCCTTAAACTTTATTAACTTTTGCCTCTGAAATGCATTAAGCCACTGCTAACATATCAAATCGCAAACAAAGGGACTGAAATGTAATCAAAACAACATTTAAACAATAGAGATATTTAAGCATGACAAAAAGTAACGTTGCGATAGAAATGATAATATGACACACAATCTGACCTCACATCCAATGCAATAAAAAGCTTATTCAAATCATCCAGCATGCTTCTAGCTTCAGGCAAAAGATTTCCATCATCATCACAAGTGTTGTTTGGAAAGGAATCTATTGCAGCTGATAATAATTGAAAATATTTCTTCATCACGACTATAATCCAAACCCTACGAGGAGATTCAAGATTGTAAACCCTAGGAGAAGAATCAGCGGAATGAAGATCTTGAGAAAAAGAGAGAGAACTTCGACATCAAAATCGAGATTGTAGACAGTGGTGCTCACCTTAGTAGATGATGCAGATGGTGGTGGTGGTGGTGGTGGTGGAGCTTTGAAATCAAGAGAGAGAGAGCGAGAGAGAGAGAACATCAAAATCGAAATCACCGAGCTGAAGAAGGTTGAATCATATCTTCCAAATTGAAATTGAAATCAATTTTGCTCTACGAAATCAAAATCACTCTGAGATTAGATCACCGAACTTCGAAATCGAAATCACTTTAAGGGTTTAGAAATAGAGAGCGACCGCACGAGATTCACTTTAAGGTCAAATCATAATCTTTAAAGGGTTTAGAGACAGCGAGTGAGCAAGATTTGAATGAGTGAGAGTGAGTGAGAAGAAGGATTTCCCAGATTTGAATCATAATCGAAATCACTTGTGTTTCTCAGATTTGAGTGAGTGTGAGTGAGAGTGAGAAGAAGGATTTCTCAAATTTGAATGAGGGTTTGAAGAGGGAGAGAGAGCGCGTGAGAGTGGGATAACATTTGAAGGCGTTTTTAAACATTAAACGGTACTGTTTTATTAAATTAAAATGCAAAGTTTATAAAACGTCGTTAAATATTAGAAAAAGTGACATTTAAAAAAAACGCCGTTAAAATAGCACAGTTAAATCACACCTTTCCTGTAGTGTATTTTTAATTAAATTTCGATCTGAACCCATTTCTTGAGTAATTTGAGACCTTGAAGAACATGAACTTAGGTATTATTTAAAAGTAACGGTGAGTGGGGTTAAGCTGTGTTAGTGCGCTTTAGTGTGGGGTACTTACTTTTTTATTCTTTTTAGTATTTTAAAATTAGTAGTGACATATAATTTTCATACTTGGCTCTGGGCACTAGTTGGGCTTTCATACTCTATTCGAGGATTATCTTATTTCATTTTCAGGTGAGTAGTTGCATGCCACACATTTTTATAAATGTTCCCCTGCCTTCAACTGTTGGAAAATTTAATTGTTATTTTAGAACTAAACTGATTTGATAAATTATTATAGTATCAATGGAATTAAATTATTTTCTAAAACATGTGTAAACTTGGCATACTGTAAGCTATTTGTTATGCTCTTATTTTTATAATGGTGAACTACCCTATTTTGCGAAACTGAATTGCATTGATTATTAGGACTATCTGTATATAAAAGTTCAGGGAAATTATTCCACTGTGTGTGGTGACTCTGGCCACTAAGGAACAAATCTGGGTTGGGCTGTGATGACTCTAGTGCTCAACGATTGTAAGGAAAAGACTTGGGTTAGGCTAGGTAACCTTTAATTGGATTGTCTTAGAGAAAAGGCCCGGGTTGCCACCCCAAGGATGACTCTTAGTTCGATATTGAATCCAAGGGACTTATTGCCTTAAAAACTTTGTGGCGTGTTACTTGTTATTCTTGGTACCCAGAAAATTGTTGATGATCATGTTGTAATCTGTTTTAAATGGAGAATGTCATTTGTTATGTTTTAGAGAGACATGAGTATTTTAACTGTTGAATTATGAAACCTCCATTTTGAAAGAGATTGTCTTTATCAAAATTTTATGCCAATCTAGTTTTTGTGATATGAATCTTATTTTGAAATTGAACCCTGGTTTCATAACCATATTATTATCCATGTTGCTACTCACTGAGTTATCAGCTGACTTAGTTGTTTATCATTTTCAAGTGTTAGAAAAACTTACACTATGTTTGGATTAAGTGATTTAGAGAGAAAAGAAAAGAAAAGAAATTGAGAGATATATATTTCTTTTACTTGTTTGGATAAGTTAAGTGGAGAGAAATGGAGAGAATTAGAGAGAAACTCATTTCTCTTATAGTCTTCATTTTTAATCTTCCCAAAAGTGGAGAGATTGGGAGAGAAAAGAAATCAACAAATTCTTATATTTTCAAAATATCAATTTTGTCCCTGTAAAAATAAAAGAAATAAAATGATTGATAAAATATAAAAAGGTTATTTTGGTAATATAATATAAAACAATTTTTTTTTCTTCTCTCTTATGAACCCTAACCAAACAAAAAAGAGAGAAATCACAATCATTTATTCTCTTTTCTTTTCTCTTATAACTTAAGTAATCATTTCTTCTTCTTTTTTCTCTCCTAAGTTTCCAAACATAGAGTGGACTCATGGCGTGGCGGAGACTTAATTGCATAGACTTCTAAAACATTCATTATTTTATTTTAGTCTGTTATGTCAGTTTTGTACATATATTGTAGTTGAGTTTTATTTTGAATTATTTTATTTGGTAGGCGGTTTGTGTTCCATTTAGTATATATTTTTAAAAGTTTGTTATGACTGATTTTACCATTTATACTTGTGACATGTCACCGGATTGGGTTTTAATTTATTTTTTGCTGGACTATCATTACATTTGTTCTTTGTGATATTAGGTTCGTGTTTAGGCTTCCGTGTGCCTTGGGCTAAGCCCTTGTGGACCATCGCCGGTCATGCCTGAATTTGGAGTGAGACAAATACAATGTCAATCAAATATTCTTTACAAAAATATATAAAATATCTTCCTACAAATACTAATAATTTTTTATAATTTAAGAATTTAAATTTGTATCTAAAACAAAACAGAAGTATCGACAATACAAATAAAAAAACATAATCCACAAACCCACAAAAAAAATTAAAAAATAGTTGTGATAAAAAGACAAACAAACCAACAAAAGCACCATTGACAACCGGTCCACGTAACTTGTTTTCCCCTGATGCACAGTATTCAGACACAAACCAATCTCCAAATATCAATACCCCAAGAGAGTTTCCCAACCATCAACAGACAAAAAAATAAAAAATAGCATGCATTCAAATTTCTTAAAAATAAAAACATAACATCACAAGGAGTATGTCACATCAAGCTCTAACTTTTAAAATTCAAAATTGTAATTGACGGAAACTTTGATCAAGTAACTTACTACTACAAATCTTGATCCCATGTTGAATATCAAAGAAAAAGGTTCACACAACACTAACTATTTTTCAAGAATCAGCAATTATCGCCTCAACCCCAACATCAGGTTCAATAGTGACAGGTGATCTGCTTAACCACATTTGGGGGGAGCTGAAGAGATCAATCACTCGCTTGTGGACACACACAGCTCAAATCTGTCCCATTCGTTGTTTCCTGTCAAAGCAAAAATATGAAGGGTCAATGAGTCCCTTCCTATCAATGCCAAACTGCAAATTTAATGCAGGTCTGAGTATGTTTAGCTACAGTAAAAACTCAATAAGAATGGTGAAATAAAATACTAAAAGTTTAACTAGACACTAATGGATATAGATTATTTCGTGTTTTGACCTTCCAAAAGTTAACTTTGGAAAACATTCAACTCTGATGACAATAATTAAAGTTTTTTTTTTTAACCAGACTCGTGTTATTTAAAAACGAAATTTTTAAAACCCAAGCAAGTTTGAACGTATTTTTCAAATTCTGAAATTCACGCACAGAATAATTGGTACTGGAAAGTAGCCACCAGGTAGAAAGCACCACTGAAAAATGTCATGTAAAACTAAGAAACTTTATACAATCTTATCAAAAGTTCTATGACTCCATTTGAAAGATTCAAATTAATTAGCCAACATTAAAAACCAATTTTTACATGGACTAGGGAATCATTTGGGCACTGTTACTTCAGTGAGGAGCTCAAATTGTGCCACATGAACAACACATAGAACCACTAAAATAAGTTCTACATTATGTTTGCATCTTATCCCAAACATGAACAAAACTCAACTTGGCAAAAATACATGTTGGTTAGAATCCAGCATGCCACCCATTCTGATCTTAATACTCTCGAATTAGCCTTTTTTTCAAAATTAGATAGTTGCTCAAGTGTTGGACACAGACCTTCGTAATTGAATTCCTCCACTGGACAATTTTTAACTTGTTTATCAACTGTTGTGACTATCTGATTCCATTGTACATTTAATTTTGACATAATTTAACACCCTATCATACTTCGTTTGGGAGCTTTCCCTAACATGAGCAAGCCAAGCCTAAAACTTGCCCTGGTGTTCTAGTTTCTTTTGAAGTTGCTTTAAAACTTTTACTTTGGGACTGATGGGAATTGTCATAAGCGAAGAAAAAACTCGTGTCACAATGAACAAACCATAGGCAGAGAGGTCTTAAAAGACTAACCAGAGTAATTTTCATTTGTAATAACACACAAAATATTCTCAGACCATAGATTCTTTCAGGTGGTATAGTCACTCTTGCAAGCTCTCATAGCAGCGCATCAACAAAGCAGCCCTGTGGTAGAATAGGTCAGTCGTAATGCCAAAGAAAAATAAAAAAATTCAAAAATATCAGTAAAAAGGAAAATGGAAAAATGCATATACATTGCGAAAAGACACACATGACCCAAACAAACCTTAATCCCATTTATTGGGCTCTGTTTCGGACACTTTAAAAAACATTAATTGTTAAAAACTTCAAAAATAAAATTTGGGTTTTTCCTAACTATGTCAGTTCAAATGCAGTAGCTAAAAAATCCTATTAATATCAAACATATAAATGAAAAATGCAAACCTGTTTTGTGGTGGCAATATATATTCTTGAGCTTGCAAATTTGACAGCATCAGGAACGCCTGGATAAAATCTGCATAGGAAGTATAGTGAAACTAATATGTTGGACTAGTGTACAAGACAGTTCACAAAATTTTTATTTTTTATTTTTTATTTGGGGGGGGGGGGGGGGGAGGGTTACAAGGCATAATATCACATGATAATTATCCTACGGAAAAGGGGGGATTGGTGGGCTTCGAATCCCGATTAGTGAGGAAACAACCAAGGGCCCAAGCTATTGGGCAAAATGTTATCCTCAGATAGTTCGTAGTTGGTTTACAATATTTTTTGATCAACAAAAATAAACTTTCTTGATGAAAAGTTCCGAACAAAGTATAGGTTGAAACAAGACATCAACAAAGAGAGGTGAGTGCACAAAGCCTCAACATATGCAAACTCATCCCAACAAGGTTGGCACCAATTTGCACACCGAAATCATTTGCTAGCACAACACCAAGTTGGTGAGAAACCAATCAAAAGAGGAGCAAGGAAATAAGAAATACAAGCAACCAAAAACAATACAAGCAGCCAAATGAGAACCAAAAGAGATACAAGCAGCCAATCACCAAAACCACCATCCCCTACATTCCCAAACTCTAATCTGAAGATCTGATCCAAAGCAAGACACAACATAGCAAGCCATGCAAACTTCTTCAACAGAACAAACAAATCACATTCCTAAACACCCAACTCAAACTCATCTACCTAACCCAATGGACTTCCTTACCTGCTGTAGATTTGCCACAAATTCATGCACAGAGTAGAACCAGCCCAGCGAGTGAGTCTTTATCCGTATTGCCACTTCTTTCTTCATCCAAATTGACCCAAAGAACAGCACAAGGCAGGGCTTTCCATATCTAGCAACTAGCAGTAATCAGTATGATATTCTCCATACCCAACTCAAACTGAGTTTGTGTTTGTCTTCGCCAACTTTGTTCTCTACATTTGAATTGATGATATTCTTGAGAATTCCAGCACAGAATTCTTTAGCTTCAATCAGTATTTTTCCATCCTCTAATGCTGGATGTGAGGCTTCAAGAAGCTCTAGCACTGCCTTAGTATCATCAGAGTTTGTGCTTTTAATAAATGTACCCATATTGCTAGTGAAGCCTCTAAATATATCTTGAGAAACATTGAAGCCATGCTGCCTAAGAATCCTAAAGAGTAGAGCATTAGCATCGATACGCTCTTCTGTAATGGAATGGTTGTTCTTAAAAGCTATAATGGTGTCTAGAGCTTCTTCAAATAGGTTGGCAAGACCTAGTTTTCCTATGCTGTCTATTAACTCTAACTTAACCACAAGGTCCACTGCCTCAATGAACATGCACATAACCTCCTCTTTCGGCTTCTCAACTTATCTTTCGTATTCTTCTTCCCAATATTCAAACCAGCAGCAGCCACACCACACAAATCAGCAGTAGCCACGCAACCCAACAGCAGCTCAACCCTTGATGCAGAACTTCACTTTTCAACAGCATAACAACAACCAGCATAACAACAACCAGGCCACACCCAATATTCAACAGCATAGGAGCCTAACAAAATATAGGGACAAAGCAGCAATAGAGGGACAAAGCAGACGAACAAAGCATAGCAACTCTGTGTTCAATCAGCAACCCTTGATGCCAAAACCAATTAGCAGCAACTCTCTGTTCACTCCAATATTCAACAGCATAGCAACAAACAGGCCACACCCAATATTCAACTGCACAGCAGCCTAATACAATATGTTCATCAATTTGAAACTAACTAATGTTGGGCAGGTCACAGTGTGCATTAGTCTGTTAGAATCTTTGAAGTAAGTCCTTACTTATTTTGAGCTAATATGCTCTTATATATATAGCACGTGATAATGAACTTCTCTATTCAACACTCTTGCTTGACTCAAAGATGAAATTTCAAGAGAGACCATTGGAGTCATACATATATATACATATATGAGAATTCTCATCTTCATGACATTTATAGTTTTTAACATACCATCTATAGAGGGATACATCAATCAAGCAAATCTACTCAAAAAAAAAAAAAAAAACAAAACAAAACCTAGAGAAGTAGAAAAATAATATGTAGTTTGAGTGGGGAATTTATGCAAACATGTGTGAATCATTGTGAAAAAAACACAACCAAAATACAAGATTAATAAACCCCATTTGATATTTTGAATCCATGAAATCAAGATCATCATATCATAAAAATAAATAAATAAATAAATAAATAAATAAACGCAAAATTCCAATCATTCATCAATGGCGGTGGTTGGGTCGATTTAGGGGTGGGTTTACGTGAAGGTATGCAAATGGAACAAAAAAAACCCTAGAAGCTGAAATTGGGGGAAGAGAGAGAGAGAGAGAGAGAGAGAGAGAGAGAGATAAGGATGTACCTAGTGGTAGTGCTCCAATGGTGGATCGTGCTGAGAGATAAGAAGAGAATGGTCGTTGGTGACATCCACTGAGAGGTTCGAGGGCTATTTTGCATTTTCACCCCCCTGAATGCCCTTTTTCGACTAAGTTTAAGGCGTTTTCGACTCTAACCTACATGTCCTATTTACGTACCGTCTATCCCCACAGGTCAAATTTGGCACCAACTTTAAGGCATTTTTTACTCGACACATGTCCTAATTATGTGTAGTTTGAGTTTTGTAATTGAAACTATATATCCCAAGAAGATTCATGGTGTGGATGGCAAACAGGTTTCATGTTGTGGATGCCTAACAGGTTTCATGTTGTGGATGCCTAACATTCGAAAAACAAAAATTAGCCTAGACTTTGGGTAAGTATGATTAAAAACAAAGATGATTGTATTTACTTTTAAATTAAATCAATCTCACCATATCAGCCATTGCTATACGAAATCAGTGAGATCCACTTGTATAATTGTACAGCATCAAGGCAAGATTATTTTAAGTATATGAAAAAAAAAATTGTAAAGGAAGCATCGATGACAAGCCACCACATCCAAGAAACTACACATGACAAGCATGTGGAATTGAAAAAAGAGGGCAAGGGAAATGACCTCTATAAGAATTGTGAACGAAATAGCAAAGAACAAAAACAGATATAATAGCAAATATGATTTGCCTATATCCTATAGTCATGAAAGCATAAGAACAGATGAAATAACACAACAAGATTTACCTAAATCCAATAACAATATAAGGAATGCCACCTAAAACTGATTGGATCTGCGAAAAACAGATAAAAAAAAATGTTAACCCTCATGCTGGAGAAGTTAAACAAATCCAACAATAAAAATTATTTAGCAAAAACTTTCCATCCACACAACAAAACTTTGATAATATAATAAAACCTAAAAATCACCATAGCTATCATTCCAAGTTTGAAATAGTTGATAATATATGGCTGAATATGATTCAACCACTCCAGTTTTAATCGATAAATGCTCATCATAGCATTATGTAGTAGTAGCAGTACCAGTACCAACCATGATTCCAAGAACACAGCAAATAACATCAGCAAACTAACGAGAATCACTAAATAATATGTAAAAAGAAAATAGAGTAACACTCTGAATAATCAAAACTTATTGAACTTCTAAATGTGAAGCAATCTTGAATCACCAAATAGAATATGCAGTGTCTACAGATACTTCTAAGAAGATGGCTCCTCAGATTATAAAGATCATTCCAAAAACAGTGGTTGTCTTGCACAAAGTGCCACTACAAATGTAAGTAACTTAAGTCACTTGATTTAGCTACTTAAAATTCTCACTTAATTAACAGAGATGACTTAATAATTGCAACACTCAAGAAAGTTCAATCAGTAGGAAAAACTACTCATTGTACAGTCAGGTGTGTTATGAACTATAAAAAACAAAAATGAAAAAACTATTTTCATCCATTCCCCATTAACACTTAATTAACTAAAATTTCAAATCACCACATTATTCCTACTTTTGAATGGTACATTCCAAGTGTTGAGGGTCAATGCTGTGAACAACAAAACAATAACTAGCCATTCATTGCTTATTAGTTCTCGAGTAGAATTTCTCACATCTATGGCGTAGGTGGAAAAGAAAGATTGGTAAGCAGGTCAACATCAAAATCTTGCGTCTCCAATAACCAATTCCACCTTACAAAAAGGGCATGTGAATGGGATAAAAATAAAATTAATTTAGAGGACTGTGTCCACAAATATGATAAATTATGCACAATCCATTCCAATATAGAAGCACAAATAAGAACCAATATAGCAGCCTTTGCATGCAAATCTGGAAAAAAACAATAAGAGTCCAAGACAAACATAGGCACATATTAAATGCCAATACAGTAAAGATACCAATTGCTAATGACAAGGAAAAGACATAAACACCGGCCAAAAAAAACAAAAAAAAAAACAAGGATCCTTGAATAATTTATTAAAAAGAGAGGGATGAACATTTGGAAAAAATTAAAAAGAAACAGAGAAGACCGGGATAAGTTCATTAAATAGAGTTCGAAAATATCATCACCCACATCATCAAGATCACCTCTGCTACTGTCACTGTCAACTAAACAATTCATCGTTATATAAATGACATTAATAAAATCTAATTGGATAACAATCCATCAATAGCAGTACTAACTCCACCCTAAAATCAAAACCCCTCTTTCAATTGAAATTCCCAAATCAATTTATTTATTTATTTATTTTTGGCTCAATTGAAATCCTTCAATCAAAACCCTAGTTTGAATAACGGCAGAGAGGTGAGAGAGCTCTCAATATCATGTAAAACCCCCAAATCAAAACCCTAATTTTTTACCCAAGAATATATTTGAAATAAATTTAGTAAAAAGCCTCAAATCAAAACCCTAAGAATATATTTGAAATAAATCATGTAAGTATCTCTCAATCAACAAATTTCACAACCTTATATTACCATTACCAAGCATAGAAAATCCTAATTTTTGAATTCAAAACCCTAATATTTTAAGTTTGGAGGATGAACCTGTTGAATCTGTTGAATGAATACCAGCTTCTTCAATCCGAACTCAACCACTCCTTGGCGGTGCGGGGAAGCAAGGGGCGGGGCGGCGGGGACAGCGACTCCTCCGCACTTCTTCTTCTTCTTCTCCTTCTTCTTCTTCTTCTCCTCTCTCTCTCTCTCTCTCTCTCTCACATCTGAAATGAGCCAGAAACCAGCAGAGTTTTTTTTGGGTAAATTACACTGATACCCTGAAGTTTATGTTTATTACAGTTTCTCCCTTAGTTTTTGGAAATTACATTTTTCTTGAAATTTAAAATTTTATTACAGATTCTCCCTTCAATAATTTAATTTTTTTAAATACCAATTTTACCCTCATTGGATAAATTACATTGACACCCCTCACATTTTAGAAATTACAATCCTCTCCCTAAGGTTTAAAGTAGCATTACCAATTGTCTCATCGGTTAGTATTAGTTGGAAAAAAAATTAATTAGAAAAAAAAATTAATTGAAAAAAAATTTTGTTAGTAAAGTTTTTAAATTTCTGTTTAAAAACCAATATAAGCTCATTTTTTGAATTTTTTTTTTTTCCTCAAATATACAAACTAAGACAGCCATTTATAAACTAAAAAAATTATCAAACAAGTTTTTATGACAATTTTTAAAATTTTTGTAAATATAAATTGAAAATTGAAAACGAAATGGTTACCAAACAGGCTTGATGGTAAAAATATCGTAAAATTAACAAATAATTAAATAAGTTACCAACGTAAAAAATTACTTATCAAAATATTCTTACGCTATATATGGTTTGATTTTTAGAAAAAAAATTTAAAAATTAAAAATTAATTTGGTTAAGAAATAAAAAATAAAAAATAATTATCATATAAGGGTAAAAAATAATTATCATTTTAACTTTTGGGCAGGTTATATACATACGTATGGCTGTTTCAATTTAATTTGTAAAAAATTATTTCTAACCACTCAAAAGATAAAAATTATATAAAAATGATAATTATTTTTTACTTTTTTATTTCTTAATTTTTAATTTTTAAAATTTTTTTTCTAAAAATCAAACCATACATAGCCTAAAAATCTTTTGATAAATCATTTTTTACGTTGATAACTTATTTAATTATTTGTTAATTTTACGACATTTTTACCATTAAGCCTGTTTGGTAACCATTTTGTTTTCAGTTTTCAATTTATATTTATAAAAATTTTAAAAACTGTCATAAAAACTTGTTTAGTAATTTTTTTGGTTTATAAATAGTTGTCTCAGTTTGCAAATTTGAGGAAAAAACGTAAATTCAAAAAATGAGCTTATGTTGGTTTTTAAATAGAAATTTAAAAACTTTACTAACAAAATTTTTTTTCAATTAATTTTTTTTTCAATTAATTTTTTTTTTTTCAATTAATTTTTTTTCCAACTAATACTAACTGATGAGGCAATTGGTAATGCTGCTTTAAATCTTAGAGATGGGATTGTAATTTCTAAAATATGAGGGGTGTTAATGTAATTTATCCAACGAGAGCAAAATTGGAATTTAAAAAAATTAAATTGCTAAAGGGGAGAATCTGTAATGAAACTTTAAATCTCAATGGGAGATATAATTTCCAAAAGGTGAAGGGTGAAACTGTAATAAATATAAACCTCAGGGGGTGTCAGTGTAATTTACCCCTTTTTTTTAATTTTTATTTTGAATTACCTCACCAAAACGACATCGTTTTGGTGAGGTAATTCTTCAAGTGATCTCAACCCATTTTATACCCTTTTTTTTTTTTTTTTTCATCTAGTGAGCAAAAAAAAAAAAAAAAATTTGCGACAGACTAACAAAGAACGTCACCAAAAAAAAAAAAAAAAAAAAAAAACGACGAGTAACATACCGTCACGTATAATATTATTTTTTGTCACGGTCTTTGATTTTCTATCTCTAGTAATGGTATTTAGTCAATGCCTTTTTTGCGACAATCAAATGTCGTCGCAAAAAAATTAAGTTCGCGACAGTTTTTTTTGCCGTCAAAAAAGTTGCTTTTTGCAATGATTTTCAAACCATCGCAAAAAGTTTCATGTCTAAAGCATCCTTTTTTAATAGTGAAAGAAACATGATATTCAAGTAAATAACAAAGGTTACAAGGTTAGTTGTTAGTAGTTTAGAAATCCCCCAAAGAGGTTTCATACTCCCAACCACAAGAATCGAATGCGGATTATTTGGTATGCCCCTCTTTCGCTGCTTTGTTACAGACCTTACCTCAGATGCCTACCAACGGTTACACGTAGCGACAACCGTAGGATCTCAAAAGATACGGTAAAATAGGGCTTTACACATTCCCTCCTCACACCAAAACCACCTAGAGTCCGAATACAACCTCTTCGTTAAAGGGTTTCGATTAACCACTTGTGCAAGACTTTAAATTTCAAAGAAAACATGTCCCGCTGACCAATTTAATATGAACATAACTTTATCTCATAACAATACTCGTGTGATCGAAACCCCATTAGCCACCCATTAAGTTTTCCGTTTGGATTAATGTTTTAAGTTAGTACAAGTAAGTAACAAAAAAATAAATTTACATAAATGTAAGCATCATTGAAGGACTAAATAAAAGGTATATATAACCGTGACATATGTAATATCATACCAAGACATGATTATATATTAATAAGCGTATTCATGAACACTAGAGTATAAAACACAAATGCAAAACAGAATTTCCAGATTCAGTACCACTTAAAGATTAAAATCAAAAGGGCTATTTCAGCTTTTTCTCAAACCTGGCCTTCCTATGGTTCATAGAGAATTTTATCTAATTTTCATAACATTATTCAGAAATGGAATATCTTTTCTATATTTGTAGTTATTTAAGAAATACTTCAGCGCTGTCCAGATTCATCGACGGTTACAAAAATCGAATTTTCTTACAAATCGCTCACTCTTTCTCAATGAAACCAATTTTCCTTGAAAGCTAACTCTTTAAGGAAGTTTTGAAATAAAACCGAGGTCCAGATGAGTTTTATATATTTTTCTAGAATTCTCAAAAGTTGGTTGTAAAATAGATTTTTCATGCACAATACTCAAAATAAGAAGATTGGTGAGAAAAGAGCCAACTAAGGGAAAATTTTCACTTCTTTTGTGATAAAAACCTACTAAATAATGTATCAATAACTCAGATTTTTAGAGTGATGGTATGCCTTTGGAAAAAAAAATGTGAGATATGGGAAGAAAAAAGGTAATTTTGCATCTATTAAGAGAAAATATGAATAAAAGAATGATTAAAGCCTAATTCATCAAATTTGAACACATGAATACCATTAAAACACAACTGAAAAATGTGGTTTTAAATCTCTAATAACATGTATTTGAAAAAGGAAATAGAAGGAGGGATGGTGATATGTCATACTTGAGGCTTGGTTGGTTAGCTAACAAGACATTCTCTTTCTTTCCTTTCTTCCACCAAGTTCACCCTTTTCCCCTCTCTTCCTCTCAGCTAAATGAAGTGTTTGTGTATGTGTTCTTGTATGTAAAATGCTAAGGGAGGGGCGGTTTTTATAATAAAATTGGTGCAAAAAGTCTGAAGTGCCCATTGGTTTGAAATGGATTGGACATTTTGGATTTACTTGGAATCTAATGGGATGGTGAATGATTAGAGGCCTTAATTATGCACTTAATCGTGATCTAGTTAGGCTTTGGTTAGGATTGAAGTTAGGGTGGAAGCATGGTTCTATGTTTTGGGGTACTAGCCAACATTTTTCCTTGAATTCATGGATATTGTTTGAAAAAGTTGTATATATTCAACTTTCCTAGGCTGGCTGGCCATGTGGCTGATTTGAGGGCATTGGGTTTAATTTATGAATTGGAACATTTATTTTAGTGTATAATTAAACTAAATTAGGTTTAGATAATCAAATTCGGTTTGGATTTCTTATTTCGAATAAAAAGGCTATCAACCGACGAACGTGATAAAAATCGAAAAAATCTAGGATTTTTAAGTGGTAATTGTATATTGAGTCAACAAATCAGTATGAGGGTATTAGAAATGATTTCTAAGTTATCGAAATTGATTAGGGTTTGTGAGTTTTCAGTTGGCGCATGTATTTGGATCTTAGGGTTAAAATTGCAATTAATTAAGAAATTGAGAGACTTCAAAGAAATAATTTTAAAGTAAGGGGCTTTTAAGAAAATAAAATTTTCAAGGGCCTCACAACCTATACCCCTTAAAACATTTTCATCCTCGGAATTTAATCTGTACATTGCTTTCAAACAGTTGGGGGTAGTTTGCCTTCTTCTAGTCTTTGCGTTCCCAAGTAGACTCTTCAATCCCTTGATGACGCCAGAGCACTTTCACTAAATGAACCGTCTTGCCCCTAAGATTCTTCTCTCGACTATCTTGTACTGCTACAGGTCCTTCTTCAAAGGTAACATCCTTGTCGAGATTGATTTCTTCCTAGCTGATGACGTGCAATGGATTGGTGATGTATTTCCGTAACATAGATATATGAAAAACGTTATGTATCCCTAGTAACAACGGAGGTAAAGCTAGTCAATATGCCACTTCGCCCACCTTCTCCAATATTTCGAATGGTCCAATATACCATGGTGATAGGTTCCCCTTCCTTCCAAAATGCATGATCCCACGCCTAGGGTGCACTTTTAGGAACAAGTGGTCACTTACTTCGAACATTAGTGGTCTTCTCCCCTATCTGCATAATTCTTTTGACGGTATTGAGCAGTCTTTAACCATTGTCGGATCAGTTTGACTTTCAGTAGTCTCTAGGACAAGTTCGGGTCTTATTAGATTTGTTTCACCTACTTCAGTCCAACAAATTGGCGATCTATAAGGTCGCCTATACAATGCTTCAAAAGGTGCCATCCTAATACTGGTTTGGAAACTACTGTACAAGGATTCAATTAGTGGAAGGTGTCGCTCCCAATTTCCTTGAAAAGCCATTACACAAGTTCTCAACATATCTTTAATGGTTTGGATGGTGCGTTCAAATTGCCCATTTATCTAAGGATGAAAAGCTGTACTAAAACATAACTCGATGCCTAAGGGTTCTTGTAGACTTCCCTAGAACTGGGATGTAAAACGTGGGTCGTGATTTGATACACTAGTCATCAGGATTTCGTGTAACCGAATGATCTCTCAAATATAAAGGGTGCACAAGGACTCCAAGGTGTCAGTTATCTTGTAAGGTAGAAAATGAGTGGGTTTTGTCAAACGGTCCATCATACCCCAAATAGCATCACAGCCCCTTGGGATTTTGGGTAACCCAGTCACAAAGTCCACCGTTACATGTTCCCACTTCCATTTGGCTATTGGTAGAGGCTGTAACATTCCTCCTGGTTTTTGATGTCCTGCTTTCACCAATTGGCATGTAAGGCATCTTGCCATAAACTTGGCCACATCTTTCTTCATAACACTTCACCAATATTGTTGCTTCAAATCATGGTACATTTTACTCCATCATGGATGTACCGCAAGGGCCAAGTGATGAAATTCCTTAAGTGTTCTTTCTCTAAGTGACTCGTTATTTGGTACAATTAGCCTACATTGGTATCTTAATTTCCTATCTGAGCAAATTGACCAGTTGGCTACTATTTTCTTGATTCCAAGCGTGTCTTGACTACTTCTTGATAGTGATCTTGAGTTCCCCTGACCTCACTTACTAACTTAGGTATCACATTTGTGCACCAAGGTATGCCTTCCCATCTTGAACCTTCACTTGAACTCTAAATTCATTAAGAATTTTAACCATATCCCACTCTTTTACCACCAATCTAGCTATTATTCCATCGTACTTTACTTCTTTCTGCATCAATTGTGTCATTGGCTTGTCTAGTTTAGAGAAATCTTGAATGAACCTTTGATAATACCTAGTCAATTTTAAGAAACTACGAATTTCGTTACAGCCTTTGGTTGCTTCCAATCTAAGACTGCTTCTACCTTGGTTGAATCTACCACAATCCCTTTCTCAAATACTACATGTCCCAAAAAAATTTCTTCTTTTAACCAGAACTACATTTACTTGCCTTGGCGTACAGCTGGTCATCTCTAATGGCTTGAAACCTTGAATTTATTAAAATATCGTCAATGAACACAACTACAAACTGGTCGAGGTACGGTGTAAAGATCTTGTTCCTTAGGCTCATGAATACTATTGGTGCATTGGTTAGTCCGAAGTGCATTGGTTAGTCCGAAGAGCATTACTACAACTCGTGGTTATCGTACTTAGTCCAAAACGCCGCCTTTGGTATATCCTCGTCCTTGACTTGTAGTTGATGGTAACCTTACCTGAGATCAATTTTCGAATAAAACTATGAACCTCTAAGTTGATCAAAAAGGTCGTCAATTCTTGGAAGCGAATACCAGTTCTTGATCGTGAATCGATTGAGTGGACGATAGTCAATGCATAATTGTAGCTCGACTTTTCATGCTCCTTTCAGATACGACTAGCCCAATAGTTCGGGCTCCTATGGTTCTGAATCTGATTCCATAAGTGCAATGTGAAATAGATAAACATAAAATTTTTTAGAAAATCGATTTTGAATCAAAATGCTAAAAATGGACTACTTTGCTAGATACAGAGTTGCCATCTAAATGTTTTTGGGAAATTTAGAAAACCCATGACTCGTGCCAAAAGGCCACGTGTCCGTTATCATCAATATTGTCTCAGGTCAAGACCTTAGGTACGAGAGGGGAAAGTCATGAATTGAGCACCCCACTCGCCCGATCAAAGATCGGCCTCTACTAATCATGATGTAATTCTTATTTACACTATATGATCTTGTTTCGATTATTAGGCTAACTTACTATGTGATGCACACAAGTATAGACTAATTTGCAAAAATTGGAACACATTGATTTCATGTTTGTTTTGAAAATTGTTTCGAATATGTACCACTTGAAAAAGTGATCTCATATGTACATTCATCAAATTATTCCAATTTGAGCAACTAACCTTCATCCACAGGGATTCAAACAATTTATCACTTAAGCAATTAGCCTCATGATCATGCTTGACATGGCAACAATCACACGCATGCGATATGCTAAAGCAATAAAAGCTCACATAGAACTCCAAGGCAAGCTAAACAAAATAAAATAATTAGAAAACATGCATGTCCCTAATTAATGTGATATGACTAATGGAACATACGCGATATGCAACTAATAAGCTCGGCTACTAGTTATGACATTTGAAACGACTTGATAGCATGCAGTTTCAACATGTATTCAACGAAGTATGTAAACTACAATGCTTTGTTAGAATGATGAGCCGAACCTCATGTATACAAAACAAATGGATGCAAACATGGGAAATGCTAAATGAAATGTGATGTGCTACACTATCCATCATAAGTGAGTAAATAAAAGGGAAAAAGACATGGGGTTGGAAGACATACACATTATTACAATTTTGGCCCTCGCACAAGAAGGTCTGAATAAATAAATTAGCTAAGCTACTTAACTAACTATTACAAACCCCCAAGTGAAGTAAATTAACTATACTATCTAATTATTAAAACACCACAAATTAACTAACTACTTTAGCTAATTAAATAATTACAACACAAAACTAACTAGCCATTCTAACCAAATTAACTAATTAGTTACAAGTCCATTACTCTAAGTACAACATACTAATATTATAACATCATTTTAATGGATCCTGAGAATTGAGGGATGGTTCATGCATGGATGTGGATTTCCACCTGAAAAAGCTCTTCGTTTTGCTACCAGAAAGCCTCTGTTGCACAATTAGAAAATTGCACTATTTTTTTTACCTCAACCTCTGCTCTACTTTACTAGAAAAGAGACACTACCTAGCTGGAAGAAGTGACCGGCAACCCATAAGTAGTGGTCGGCCGGCCACAAATAATAGCCTACCACCCAGTAAAAGTGGCCTGCCGGCCATTAATGTTGGTTCTTTCCAGCAGCAACAGAGAACAAACAGAGCACAAATAGAGTATTCTTAGCGAATGTTTGTCCACCCTGCTTCTCCATATCAGCAAACAAGTCAAAGGAGGGGTAGGCTTGATTTGCAAGCCATCAATTGATGCAATTTCATTGTGTGATGACTTATGAACCAAGAGACACAATTTCAATAAATGGTAAGGAGAGACCAACAAAACCTCCTCCCTATCATGAATTGATCAAGGGAAGTGGTTGACCTTAGAAACTTGAACCATTTTATCACTAACAAGTATGAAATGACTCGAGTCTCCATGTGTTCAATTAACGTTTGATTGAACACCAAATCATTTTATTATCTTGGTCTATTTTATCCCAATTTTATTATCCCATTTTAATTACCTTTCATTCCTTAGTCAATTAAGTCCAACAGTGAACTTTAAGTCCACTAATGGAGAGAAGTACCAAACCAAATGTTGTTTTAGGCTTGAGAGGGAGATCATGCCATTGGTAATGAACTCCCAAAGGGATTAAACCATTAAGCACAATATCACCCCTTTAAGCTTAAACAACACTCCTTTTGGAGCAACTCTCAAAACAAAGAGAAAAAGCTAAGAAAGGAGGGAGGTTGCAGAGATGCTTAGAGGTGAATACAAGTATGGAAAGCAAGAAATAAATGCTATCAACTCAAATAGATTGGTGGCTAAGGCCTAAACCACCAAGCCTATGAGAACCATTACACTACAAGCATACTATACAAAGTACGAATGAAGCTAATATATAAAAATAATCCTAAAACAATCAAAAAAAGTACTGAAATGAAGACAAAAATAATACAACAACAAGCTAAAATATGGAGGAATTAACACTAGTACACAAGCATAAAGAGGGGAGGCTAACCCCTCCATTTTTGGGACTTCAAAACATGATTTTAGCCTCTAAAAAACTTTGAAATTCAGGGGTAAAAAAGCTCAAAAACAGTTGATTAGAATATGGGAAACACAAGGGCAAAGGCCTTAGAAGCAAGGTTCAAAGAAGGGTTGTCAACCCCTCTACCTTTAATGGCCTTAAATCACAAGTTTCAGCCCAAAAATATAGGAAAAAAACGAACTCAAAAATAGCAAGAAAAGATGAGAAAGAGATGGTATAAAAGAACTAGAATGTATACCTCTTGAAGAGAAATGATCCCTTGAATTCCCAAACCACTATTTCACACTCTCAAGTGCTAAAATGCAAGCTTAAGCACCTCAGCCAAGATCCCTCAAAGTTTGGTTTAGAGTGTATAGGCAAAGGTTATGTAAGTTGCAAGAGAGAGAGAGAGAGAAAGAGAGAAAGAGAGAGAGAGAAAGAGAGAATTTTCAAATTTTTTCTCTCCAAAATTTTCTAAAGTCAAAATTTTTTCCAACCTCTCTAACAAAAGAGAGGGTCATCTATATATAGAAATATATGAGAGATCCTCAAAAATATCCTTACAAACATAGCTGGAATGATGCATGTATCTGTGGAGACAGCTAGCCAAAAATATCTGGTTTTTGCACTAGTGGCCAGCCGGCCATAAATAGTGGGCGACATGCCACACTAGTGGGTCTACAGATCCCTGGATGCTCAGGCCTGAAAAACCATTTTTTTGGTCCAAAATAAGGCACAAGGTTTTTAGGTTCAAACTAAGGTTTCCTGCTAAGGAAATCAAGAATTGACAAGCATACACATTCATTATTGAGTGATCAATCAGTGGCGCCCAAGTCTTGAGGGCCGTCAAAAATGGGATGTCTACAATAACCTTAACGTCCCATTCTTTTTCTTGGAAAATAGAATGGGTGTTTCCTACGACGAGATACTCAGCCTAATAAATCTCTTTTCGAGCAATTCTTGTAGTTTGTCTTTAATTCCCATAGTTCCACAAGTGCCATATGATAATGGGTCGTTGTTATTGGAGAGGTCCCAGCTTGCATCTATACTAAAGTCCACTTCTTGGGTTGTTGGTAGTCTTGGTAATTCCTCAGGAAGGACATCTGCATACTTGCGGACTACTTGAGAAAGTTCCATCTTAACCCGTTCTTCCTCATTTAGAATCAAACTTGCCATCCATCTCGCAAGTTGATCGTGCCAACATGTCTTATGTTTCATTGTGGTTAGGGAATCTCGTCTATCCCCTTTAAACTGGAAACGTGTCCTATCGAGCGCATAAGCCACTACTTTCTTCTGATTATGGGATCTAGACCCCATTCAAACTTCCTTGTCTTCTCTTCATCATTCTCTATGTATCGAATGGCATAATGAGCTAATTCCTAAAACTTTGCAACGTATTGTGCCATGGTCATGCTACCCTTGTTGTAGTCTCTGGGACTCCAAAGCTTGTTCCTGCTTGATGGTATTTTGGGGAGTAATTTTTCAAGATTAATTCCTTGTATCTGGTACCTTAGTGAATTTTGGTGGCCTTTGCTTTCTAAGTTCAAAGAAAAGCTCGGTCTACTATTCTGTCTCTTTTCTCTTATTTATCCCAATTCTTCCAGAATCTGATGCCCTAAATGGTTAGGGATCTCAGCTCCTACAAGTATACGTCCATTTTTAGGGTGTTGATTTCTTGGTATAGCATTTCTAGCGTGATGTTGCTCAGGTGCTCAGGCATTGTTGCTTATTTTCGTGTAGTCATTGGCATGTATATCCACCATCCTAAGACATAAGTTGTGTTCTAATTATGGAGGTGAACCCTTAAAAGTAATTTACCTAATCTTTAGGGTTTCTTTGTAATATTATGTGCTTCTTCAACTCATGGGATTACTTTTAACACTCTTATTATTGTACTTGGAGCCTCTTTGGTTCATTTTGGAATATTGATTGAGGTGGTATCATAATGGTAAAGTAAGATTTGAACCAAAAACATTGATTCGGATAATTATTCCATGAGTAGTCTTCACTCATTTTTCCTTTTCTCTTTCCACACTTTTAATTTAGATGTAAGACTAGAGCCATTGGAAAGCTTGCTTTTAGGGTTCGATTTGGACATAAGAATGACCTAAAACGGAGTTTGGATGAGAGAGTTATGCCCGTTTGAAATCTGAGTATCTGTGTTGGAAGCAAGCCCACTTGAGCGAACTTTTGACCGCTCAACTAGTCTATGCAAATTTCAGAGATTCTGGGAGCTCTTTCTCACCACTTGAGCCAAGCTTTGACCACTCAAGCGGTCTGGTCGATATCAGACACTTTAAAATGAGTTTTTTTGTCCAAATTCTCTATTCTTTCTTCATATCTTCTTCTCATCTCCTCCATGCCGAAACCCTAGACCTCAAAACCTTGATTTCATCTATTTTTCACCAATAATCCACCATGGATCTTGCATTATAGATGAAGAACAAGTAAAGATCAACATTTTTAACCGATTGAATTTGGGATTTTCAAAGGAATCCTCTTGATTTAGCTTCTTTACTCTCATCTCGGAGGTAGGATTACTTTTAACTTGGTATGTCTTTACATTGAGGATGTTTATTGGTTTTATGATTGATGTTTGAGTTTACAAAGAATTGGGTTTTGATTTCAAAAATGGAATTTCTCATATGTTTTCTCAAAATTTATATTAATGTTTATGGATTATGAAAACTTTACTTGAGAAATAGCATTTTACATTATGAAGGGGCAAAAGCCCCAAATTTAATGAAAACCCTAATTTTTGAAATTGAACAATGATATGCTCAAATGGAATTAACCTTCAATTCTTTAAATTTATGATTGAATTATGAGACTGTGATGTCTTTTTACATGAGATTCATAAATTTGAAAGCTTTTGAGATTTTTCTTTGGAAATATGAAGATTATGTCTCCATAATAGTTCATTTATTTGAATGATGATATTTACCTTTGTTCTCATGGATATATACATTCTTGGAATTTGTGGAAATCTTGGAAAAAGGTTGTTTAAGGGGGGTGGTAAATAGCATGGGAGTTCGGGTAGTGAGTCGGGTTTGGTTTGAGTTGTGTTGTATTTGGTACCTGCATGTGGAGTCACGGTGTCCAATTGTCCTCTCTTGAGCTTATCGCTGGATGAATATGAAAAAATATTTTTCGGTGTCCACTGGTCTTGCCATGTTATAGTCGGTAAAAGTGGAAAAACAGGTGATTTTGGGTGCTCGCATCCTACCATATAACAGTCGGTAAATATGGGGATAGTTTTAATGGGAAATGACTTGTATATGTGGTTTGTGACTCTCTATAATGACTTCATTGTGTATTTACCGACCGGTGTTGAAATATGATTTTCATGGAAATTATAATATCTAAGTTTTGCTTGTGATAATGCCATATGGATTTTCAAATTATTAGATACTTTGTTAAAGGTATTTGTACTAGGCATCTAGCTCACTCCTATCTAACAATTTCAAGAATTGATGATGTGCAATCACCCCTATGAGAAAGAAGTGGACTTCTTTGTTTTGTTGGGGCACGAAGGCTAATGGATGTGTTATGTGGAAGTTCCGAGCATATGTGTTTTAGAATCATGTGTCCATTTCATTGTAACAAGGCCATGCCTTGATGATTGTATGCCCTTAAGGCAGTATTATTTGTTTCTTCATTTAGCTTCTTGAACTATGACAATGTTGTTGTAACTAAATCAAGAATATGAAAATTGTAATATTTGATATGTAGTTCAATGGAAAAGAGAAGTTTTGAGATTGATGTTATTGTTTGGTTTGGAAAGATTTCAGATTAATCAGGTTACGAGAAATGTTTTAATTCAATCAATTTGGGGGCGTTACAAATTGGTATCAGAGGTAACTATGTTTGAATACTTTGGGCTTGTGGGAAGTGACGTTTGTCACAATAGGTTTACATGGCTAAAATGGGGCGCTTATGTGCTTTGCATGCTCTGTGAGTTTATGTGGCAATGTGCGTATTAGGTTAAGCTTCTAGGATACAGCTTGCGCCTTTTGCATTCATCGAAATCCTTTTGGAAAGGCACCTGATCAATACTTTTCCACTTGGAAGTATTTGGGCCCCGTGGGACTAGTTGATGTCTTAGAAGAGTGATCTGTATGTGCTCTATGTGACTATGTGCTATTGTGGTTTACCTTATGTGGTGTAGATATATGTATAGGTGTATGTTTAACTCGTGTATGACGTGTGGGAACTTGGGCAAAGTATTAAATTGTGAGTTGATTTTATCTCTACCTTGAGGATGATTCTCCCTAGGAAAAGGGGTAAGATAGACTACAAGGGCCAGACTAATGGGTCAATATGATTTAAAATTTATATTGGATCACAAGCTAAATGGTTTTTTAGAATTGTGTGTGTAAGTGTGACATTCAAATGCTGGAGACTATGATGCACAGTAAATGTTTGGTCATTATGAGGAGTAGCTATTTTTGAAGTCTGATATCAAATTATGGAAGTGAGCTATATAAAGGATTTTGGAGGTAGAGTTGGTTAGAAATTAGACTAGTTGTAGTAGTACAGTGTTAAGGTTTTAATGATAAGTGGAGTGACTTAAAGTAAAATGTCTTAGAGTGATGATGTCAGAATAAGAAAGCTAGTTCTAAATTTCTTTGGGATGGACTAAGTTAATTGTGGTTGAATTGCTCTAATTGTTCGATTGACTATTTATGAGGATTGTGTGGGTGTTAGGCCAATTATTTTGGTATGTGTTTAGAAATATGTGTGGTCTTAACATGAAAAAAAATGATTATAAGAGTGCCGTAGAAAGGAAATATTTTGAAGTGCAAATTTTCTTGGAATGGCCGAAGTTACTTATAGTCAGGTTGATTCACTGGCTTGATTACTCATTTGTGAGGTTAATGCTGGGCTTTACACCAATTATTTTGGTACGTGTTTGGAGAATAAATGTGGTCTTGGCATGTTAGAATTGTACAGTGTAGTGAGAGATGTGCTTCTTAGAGAATTTATTTTATTCAGAATTTTGTTATAAATCATAGGTGAACGAAGTAGGTAAAGAATTTTGGGATGAGAATGAATTTGATTTAAGTTGCACTATGCGATTAAATTTCTTGTGATGGAAAATAGTGACCTATGAAATTGTGTTATGAGTATGGAAGGTAAGGATATGTAGGCTAGTTTTGAATGCCTTTGGGACTAGTAGGGTCAATTATTTTGGAGTTATTTGTTGATGTACCTGAGTGTAGTAGATGGATGCTTACGAAGATGATAAGCAATTGTGTTAACAAATCAATGTTCTTGGAGAAATTGTTTTTGAATGAAATTGTGAAAATGTTATGATTCAGTAGAGCTTGTGACTAGTTGTTTTGGGGTAGTTGATGTGACTGTAATTTGAGCATGGAAATTTGTTATTGGTCCACCAAGAGTAATTAATGTTAATTTTTAAAGTTACCCTTAGCTAAAAGCTATAAATTGTGAAGACCGGAGATATACATGAGTATTCTGAGTCAAGTCTGGTGTGCATAATGACAATGTAGTTCAAAAAACCAAAATGGAGATTTATTTTGTATCCCTTGACCTTTGATCATAAGTTATTGTGTATCCTTGATGTGAAATTTGTAATTTCCCTTGTATTGGTCCTTCATTTTCCTATAAGGGTGGTGAGAATTTTGTTAATTGATATTATTCTAGTGTTGCCATTCAGTTTAAGTTGGGTGTACTTAAGCTTAAGTGAAATTAAGGGGTATTAGTTTTACTTGATAGAGGATGATTCCTTATTTCAATTTTATTCCATTTTGTTTTGTGGTGAAATTATTTTAGAAGCAGTTATTTGACAGACACCATGTCGAGAAAGAAATTGATACGAAGTATTTTGTTGTTTGGTTAGTCATAGAGATTGTTTTCGAATGACTGCTGTTGGCAGAGAAAATTTCTTAGAGTGAATGGGTGGTATTATAACTTGTGATTATATCTTTAGAGTTTGAGTAAGAGAGAGCTGACTAGAGACTTCAGAAGAAATTTCAAGGTAACTACAACTATAAGCATTTGTTTATATAACCTTGTGTCTTAAGTCGTGTAGACATTTGTGGTGGGTTTGTTTTGGAAGCTGGTGTTGTTGTTTTGTGACTTGAGCAGTTGTGAAAATTATATTTTATTTTCATTTTGAAAAGTTGTGGAGAATAACTTTTTGAGTTAAATTATTTTCAAGGATGGAGTAGCTTTAGTAATGATTGGATTGAAGTACTGAAAATATGATTTTGTTAGAATTTAGTAATAGAGGTGTAATATTATTTTGGGAGAGAAGTATATTGAATTTCATTTGGAGAGATACTCTTGTAAAATGAGATTAATTTATTTATTAACGATGTAAATATTTGTTATTGAGTAAGTTTGTGTTATAGAAGGTATTGAATTCAGGTTTGATCTCATGGGACGTCTTAATATCGGTATGGTGTGGAGTCAGGTTTCAGCTTTGGAGTTAATATCATGGCTTTGATTCCAAGGAATGTAGTGTGTTGTGCGAGTATAGGTAAATGATGCAAGTGTAGAAGGTTTCCTTAGGTGGCGTGTTAATTATTGTTGTAGCATTAAGAGAGGTTGACAGGCAATCACCTCAGAACTTATTCAAATTCTAGAAATGAGGTGTGTGAATGGGAATTGATTGTTTGGTGAATGTAGGTCACCCAAGGGAGTGACAAGTTGTGCAAATTGCTTGGTATTAGTTTTTAGTTGGTCTTATGTGATCCCCAAGATGGGATAGTTACGAAAGATTATTTTTGCATGCTTGAAATTTGTAATGGTAGTTGTAGGGGAAATGCGACTTCCCAAGTTTATGAGCAAAACTTATCTGCTAGTTTTCTTTCACCTAATTGTTATTATTTTGAATTGTTGTTGCCTGTATGATTGTGATAGGGTTGTGATATCGCGGTGATAGCGATGGAATCATTGGGTGGGTGATGTTTGGCAATCACCGGTTGAAATATGTTTGAGAACGGATTTTTCCTATTGGGAAAAACCTTATTTTGCTGGAATTGAGAATTTATTATTATGAATAAACTAGTGAGTAAAACAGAAAAATAGCCAGGAAGTGGGCATATTGAGTTTTGTGACATGTGTAAACCTTAACCATTTTCACAAAATTGTCATTTTCGAACTCTTCCTTTTTACCATTCACTTTTATATATCTAAAACATTCCTTCATTTATATATATAGTTTTATACCAGTCTTGAATCTCCTCAATTTTCAAGGGTCTAGAAATATTGTTTTTCGGTATTGTTAACCTTTAAGTGTTTCAATAATGCAGTTGAGTAATGTGTGATATGGAACACTAGCTGTGTTGAAAAAACGTAGTCTGTGGTGCTTTGATTTTGTTCAGTTGTTTCTTGTCGAAAGGTCGTGATTGGTGGATAGAATTCCTATAAGAAAAATTTTCCTTCTATTTCTTTTATGTCCATGAGAGTAGGATGAGGACTTCTGAAGTGATGTAAGATATTCTTTTCAAAATTGGGTTACCAAGTGACCGATAGTTGTTTCTTGGAGTATGAATGTGATGTGAAAACTATTTTTCTAAAGTTCTACGTCATTAGACAACTGAGAGTCATCATCTGGAAGTTGAGTCTGTTTAAGGTAGGAGCACTGTAGGGTATGTTAGTGAGATTTTTACCCTTGACTTCTAGTTTCGTGGAATCGATGGGTTCTTGTGGCTTGTTAGAGGTACTCGTGACCATTTTGTTTAATCTTGCTAAATGGGGATCTGTACGTAATGCGAGTTGCCTATTCAGGTTGAGTGGGCCTTAGTAATCCTTGTGGATAAATTAGAGGAGAGACACATCGCTTGAGTGTTGTTACTCATATCATATGGGGTGGTCCAAATATTAATGTGGAACCTGAAAATATGAGAGTTATCCTTAGATTTTGAACTAGATTCTAGAGTGGTGATTGTAATTTTATTGGGAATTGTTCTACCCTTTATATTATTAGGTTGCCTTGTCTTCTTTCATGGGACTTGTTTTTTGTTCATCACACGGAATCTTTTGCATTGGGGGAATCTTCTAAGAACTTGTTGTTGAGTAGAAGTCATTTGTGATTAGTTGGTGGAAGTGTTAGTTCAATCTTTGTTTCATTTGGATTTGTCTAAACTTTAGATCTTGAACTGTTTAATTTCGGGGACGAAATTTCCTAAGGTGGGGAGATTGTAACATTTTGTGCTTCTTGAACTCATGGAATTGCTGTTGACACTCTTATTATTGTACTTGGAGCCTCTGTGGTTCATTTTGGAATATTGATTGAGCTGGTATCATAATGGTAAAGTAAGATTGAACTAAAAACATTGATTCGGATAATTGTCCCATGAGTAGTCTTCACTCATTTGCCCTTTTCTCTTTCTGCACTTTGAATTTGGATGCAAGGCTAGAACCATTGGAAAGCTTGTTTCTGAGGCTTTGATTTGGCACAAGAACGACCTAAAACGGAATCCGGATAAGAGAGTTATGCCCATTTGAAATCTGAGTATCTATGTTGGAAGTAAGTCCACTCGAGCGGTCTACGTGAATTTCAAAGATTTTGGGAGCTCTTTTTCACTGCTCGAGCCAAGCTTTGCCGCTCGAGCAATTTGGTTGATATCAGGCACTTTAAAATGAGTTTTTGGTCTAAATTCTCTATTCTTTCTTCCACTCTTCTCCCCCTCTCCTCCATGCCCGAATCTAAAACCTTGATTTTATCCATTTTTCACCAACAATCCACCATGGATTTTATATTAAAGATGAAGAACAATTGGATTTTGGATTTTCGAAGGAATCCTCTTGATTTAGCTCATCTACTCTCATCTTGGAGGTAGGATTACTTTTAATTTGGTATGTCTTTACTTTAAGGATGCTTATTGCTATTATTGTGACATTGGTTTTATAATTGATGTTTGAGTTTACAAAGAAGTAGGTTTTGATTTCAAAAATGAAATGTCTCTTATATTTTCTCAAAATTTATATTAATGTTTATGGATTATGAAAACTTTAGTTGAAAAATAGCATTTTACATTATGGAGGGGCAAACACCCCAAATTTAATGAAAACACTAATTTTTGAAATTGAAAAATGATATGCTAAAATGGAATTAACCTTCAATTCTTTAAATTTGTGATTGAATTATGATAATGAGATGTCTTTTTACTTGAGATTCATAAAATTGAAAGCTTTTGAGATTTTTCTTTGGAAATATGAAGATTATGTCTCCATAATAGTTCATTTATTTGAATGGTGATATTTGCCTTTGTTCTCATGGATGTATACATTCTTGGAATTTGTGAAAATCTTGGAAAAGGTTGTTTAAGGGGGTGGTAAATAGCATGGGAGTCCGTGTAGTGAGTCGGGTTTGGTTTGAGTTGTGTTGTATTTGGTACCCGCACGGGGAGTCACAGTGCCCAATTGTCCTGTCTTGAGCTTATCGTCGGACAAATGTGGAAAAATATTTTTTGGTGTCCACTGGTCTTGTCGTGTTATAGTTGATAAAAGTGGAAAAACAGGTGATTTTGGGTGCCCACGTCCTACCATATAACAGTCGGTAAATATGGGGATAATTTTAATGGGAAATGACTTGTATATGTCTGTGACTCTCTATAATGACTTCATTGTGTATTTACCGACCAGTGTTGAAATATGATTTTCATGGAAATTATAATATCTAAGTTTTGCTTGTGATAATGCCATATGGATTTTCAAATTATTAGATACTTTGTTGAATCTAACAATTTCAAGAATTGATGATGTGCAATCACCCCTATGAGAAAGAGGTGGACTTCTTTGTTTTGTTGGGGCACGAAGGCTAATGGATGTGTTATGTGGAAGTTCCGAGCATATGTGTTTTAGGATCATGTGTCCATTTGATTGTAACAAGGCCATGCCTTGATGATTGTACGCCCTTAAGGCAGTATTATTTGTTTATTTATTTAGCTTCTTGAACTATGACAATGTTGTTGTAACTAAATCAAGAATATGAAAATTGTAATATTTGATATGTAGTCCAATCGAAAAGAGGAGTTTTGAGATTATGTTATTGTTTGGTTTGGAAAGATTTCAGATTAATCAGGTTACAAGAAATGTTTTAATTTAATCAATTTTTGGGGGGGGAGGGGGGGTTACATTATTTATCCTACGGTGTCTGAAACAATAAGGTCAAATAGTAGATAACAAATTTAGCGAAACACACAATACAACTTCATATATATAAAGGCAGAATAATAATTTCTAGAGTTTGGCTACTAGAATGATTACGAAGCGGTGATCGAAGTATATGAAGTGGTAATAACATCAATTAACACAAGGATCATATGAAATATGGATAAATGATATAATGGAATGGATGACATTACTGTTTCAGATGTCAATATGATCAAGGTTGTAGAGGTAGTAACTAAGCTAAATATTTAACTTGAAACTGTGTTGGCCATCTGTGTTTCAAACTAAATATCCAAGATTCGTCACTAGTAAAGAGAATGAAACTATTTATAAGAAGGCTTGCACTAAATAATCAGGGCTCAAAGGAGGTCAATTTTACAAAGGGTAGTATAGAAAATAGAACTAAATGGTCATGATTTAATCTTAGAAAAGGATGGCATTGAATAAAGGTTATGTGACAACCTAACTCTGTGTTATTGAATGATTTTGAATGTTAATTATATGATTATATGCGTTTGTGAAATTCTATCTGTTTGCCGTAGGAAGATCTGCTTGATTTTCTATTATTAAATTTAAGTTAAGGGGCGTAGAGGCGTCAAAAACCAAAATTAATTGTACCATCGTAATTAGCAAAATTTTTAGAGCCTATGATAAAATTTAATTAGAAATTGATTCGGATCAGAATAATTAGATTAAATTAAATAAGTGAGTCTTTGATTAAATTATCTTATGTATGATTAGGAGACTTAATCCAAGATTTGTGTTATAAGCTAATCACCACTATATATATGGAGACATGAGATGAAACTCATCTTCTTTGAGCTCAAATCAGCCAAGAAGAATATAGAGAGAGGGAGAGACAATTAGAGAGAGAGAGAGAGAGAGAGAGAGAGAGAGAGAGAGAGAAGACAAAATTGAAGATTTAGACTCAAAGCTTGGAGAATTGAAGGAGAATTGGAAAATTGAGCTAGAATACACTTAGATTCAAGCTATAGGTATGATTGTCAACCTGGATTCTTGTAATAAGAATATGTAGAAGTTGAATTCACCTAATTCTTGAGTTCATTTGACTGTAATTGTACAAAGAAAGTATGAATCTCTTTGAAATGGAAAAATTGAATTGAATTGTGTACATGCATGCATGAATCACCAAGTTGAGCTTGAATTTCATGGAATTATTCTCATGCATGAAGCTATATTTGACATTTTTGGTGATGTTTCATAGTCTTACTACTTTTCATCTCATGCATGAGAGTTTTGGGAAGATTTGAAAAGAAAAAAATGCAATTCATCTCATGCATAGTTTCAACCTTGTGATTTAAGCTTGAATTTGGGACAATGGTTCATGATTTTGAGTAATTAGTTTTTATTATCCATATTCTCATGTCCTATAATGGTTTTCCATGTTTTGGCATCAACTTGCAACCTTTGGACCCTTGAACATCAAGTTTGAACTTCAAACATAATTATGGAAAATCCAGAATTCGACTTGTCCGCTTGAGTGAGGAAAGCCGCGCTCGAGCGTGAAATTGTAGCTCCTAGAAGTTTTGCAGAAATAACATGGTGGCTTGAGCAGACGAATCAACGCTCGAGCATACCTTGCCTTGCGTGACTCTTCGCTCGAGTGTCAAAAGCCTCGCTCGAGCGTAAATTACAAGCAACCAGAAGTTTTGCAGACCAAAAGGGTCCGCTCGAGCAACCAAAGCTGCCCTTCAGCGAAGGACCCTGTTTCAAAATTTTTGTAAAGGCATTTTATATTTTGTTTTCCGTTCTCTTTCACTTCTAAGCACTCTCAGGCATGCATTGGACATTCTAAATGAATTAAAGAGTATGAAAGAAGCCTAAGAACATTATACGACTTAAAGAACATAATGAATTGAATTATGACCCAGTGTGTTATGAATTATGTAGGGTCAAACGCAAGGGTGAATCAAGCACCGGATCACTGTGAGTAATATCTTAGTAAAGATATTTTTGTGTATGCATTGTTTCCTAAATATTGTCTACGTGGTAATTTCTAAACTTATGAATTCACACTATGAATGAGTATTCTATTTGCCCATTTCGTGAAAGAATCTGTACAAATAAATGTTGTGAAAATGGAAAATGGGCCTAAGGTTGTTTGGTATATTTGACAAGGACATAGATGGGGCCTAAGGTCATTTGGAATGTTTAACAAGATAGACTAAAAGTCGTTTTATACATGAATTGGGCTGCAGGTCGCTTTGTATGATAATTGATTGGACCAAAGGTCGTTTTGAATAAAGAATTGATTGGACCAAAGGTCATTTTGAGTATAAATATGGATGCGACGCATAGCTATGACTATAAGAATGTTGGACCCAAGGTCATTTAGTATTATGACATGAAGGACCGATGGTTATTGATACATGGATCCATTAGACCTGAAATTGGCCTATGAATGAGTATTGGACCCGAGGTCGTTTTGTATAGATGGACCCAAGGTCATTTTGTGTGCGATGGACCTGAGGTCATTTTGTACATGAATATGATGTGTTGGACCCGAGGTTGTTTTGCTCGTTATGGCCTATAAATCTGATATGAATGGAAATAGTAGTTCAACTGTTTAAATTATAAGTATGACCTATTCATGAGCGAATCTCATTCATTAACCTCTTTACTCTGGTATTATTCACTGGGCATTAACTCACTGTTTATATTTATGTATGTAGGTGAACAACGGGATGTGCAACCCAGCCCCAGTGAGCGATGAGAAACCATGTTTTGAGAGATCAACCAGAGTCACGTCACGCAAGAGGCCTCAGTCTTGATTCACTTGTCTTTTGGACCTTTTGCGGTTATGAATGACCAACCATGTGTATAACCTGAATTTTTGTTGGCACTGGTTTTGGATAATCCTGGATGCAGGTATGACATACTTAATGTGAATTATCATATGGTGTGAGTTATTATGTGAATGTAAGAATGCTTGGTTAAGCCATGTATGCACAACTCAATGGACAATCTTTGAAATTTTTTTTCCGTAATTTAGCCCCCTATCATTAAATACAGATTGATTTCTGACTAAGGCCGTAGGTAATCTCAAGATTACTGGTTGGTTATGACTCTAATCCATGGGGGCGGGTTTGGGTCATGACAGGTTACGAATACAAGATGAGGGTATGATGATCGATAGATGACGCGTAAAACTAATAGTACCCCCTACTGTGTGATGTGAGGCCTTGCTCAGAGTTAAAACCACTTCCCAATCCTGAAATACGTCTTCATGAATCGATGTTGCTTTGCCCAGAATTCAAAGAAACGCCCTATGATAAGTAAAGAAAATTTCTATTTTTGATGTCTTTTAGTTAATAGAATAGATAGTGTTATAATAATATAACATAGTCGAAGTAAGGTAGTCGTTAACCGCAAGTCGAAACGCGTGGGTAAGGGTTGAATCTAGGCTCTGATACCAAGTTGTGGCACCCTAATTTCTACTCTAAGGGTTAGGGTAGCATCACTAAAGAGTTCTTTGGTCAATAGCCAAGTAAGATCCTAAGAAGGTCAGAGGAGTCAATATAACCTCCCTTCTAAGTCCAACCACCTTAGATAGCAATCTATATGGTTAACAGATCTTAAGAGGCATTAATATAAGGTCGCATAAGTAACGCAGAGATAGGCATAGGATTACAAAAGTAAATGATAATTACAATGTTCAAATCTCAAATTACAAAACAAGTTCCATTACTATTACAATCCAAAAGAATAAAGGCACGAATAGACTCATAAGTAAAATCGCTGCTAACTGTCTCTAAACAGACACAAGTCTTCAAATGTCTCTGGCTTTTCGTCAGCCTCGGATGTTTCTTCGAAACCTGGCATGAAACGCTATGAGCTTTGAATACCCAATAAACGCACACACACCCCGTCCTTTTTTCCTAATCCATTACACAATTGCCATTACAATAATAGGGAAAGAAACATCATATTCAAGTAAATAACAAGGGTTACAAGGTTAGTTGTTAGTAGTCTAGAAATCCCCTAAAGAGATTTCATCCTCCCAACCACAAGAATCGGACGTGGATTATTCGGTATGCCCCCTCTTTTGCTGCTTTGTTGCAGACCTTACATCGGATGCCTACCAATGGTTATATACTGCGTAGCACCAACTGTGTAACGCCCTCAAAATAAACCCATAATTCATACAGTATTGACATGCTCAGATATAAGAGAAATAAGCATAATTACATTTCATCAGAGTAACCATTACAAAATGTATTACATGTTGACAACAAAAGTAAACGCCCTATAGGCTTATAACTTTCCAAGTCAACACTTGGTTACAAAAAAAAGAGAGTACTAACTTTATACATATTAAGCCCTAGGCTTGAATTTACATGTAATACATCAAAGAAAGCAAAACAACAAAACAATCTGTCTGCCTCTAGCCTCCCAAGCTATGTCCTTGGAGGTGGCATACCATCGGTACCTGAAAATGATGTCCCATGTAGGGTGAGCCACAGCCTAGTAGAAATAGGCTAAACCAACCATAAACAATGACTAAAATAATAGCATTCAATAGGTGGTCCACACTTATATTCCAACTTATATCATATTACAGTTTCATGACAATCATATCCATGTTATATTTCATCTTCCATTCCTTATTCGATATTAAGTTTGAAAACAAGGCTCAGAGTCTGGCCAAATAATTTAATGAGATTATAACTCATCACTAAAATACTTTCAAAATTCATTATGGATACACATTTTGGTGTGGTATCAATAACACATAAAACCACTGTCATACTTCACAAATGATAATGATATTACATTTTAATGCTATATCAAATCAAACAAACACTTTCATACTTTACAAATGATACACATTTTAGTGCTGTATCAATCTCAAACAAAATCTGGTTTAGAGGTCCATCCCCCATCTTCCAATAAACCGTGGAGTATATCCCCCATCTCCTCCCACACAATACAATGTATATAAGCAATTATCATATACAAATTTAATCAATCAAGACAAGTGATACACATTTTAGTACTATATCAATGTCAAACAAAACGCTTCTATAATTCGCAAATTATACACATTGTAGTGCTGTATCAATCTCAAACAAAATCCGGTTTGGAGGTCCATCCCCCATCTTCCAATAAACCGTGGAGTACATCCCCCATCTCCTCCCACACAATACAATGTATATAAACATAGATCATATACACATTCAATCAATACATAAAGTTAATGTATTTTTTTAACCGTCATATTCTATGACACATTCAATTGATCAAGTTTAGTTTGCCTAATCATCATGCATTGTCTACAACAATCAAGATTACCCTCCATCGGTAGCCTAAAGCAATTATTTCTAAACAGATAATAAAGAACTAACAAATAAATTATCCGCATTTTCAAAAGTGAATGATTTATCAATCCAACTCCACTATCCCTTCTCATAATGAGCCAATTTCATTATATTCAACTCAATTTCAGAAACCCATAAATTTCTCAAATTAATTGCACCAATTAATTTATGCAGAATTTAGGGCTTTCTCCCCCATTCACAACACCAACCCTAAGGTTCCGTTTTCCATCCATAATCCAACGTCAAGTCCATTTTCCAATGTATTACATTCATAAAGGTCTATATGTTTGAAACCCCATCTTTTGAAAATTACACAAAGATCCCAAAACCTTCTCAAAATTACCCAACAACCCCAACAAATGGAAATGCCAAAATTTAAAGACAAAGCTCATAAGATGGAGTAGGATATCCCTACCTCGAAGTTAGAGTTCAAACGGAGAAGAAGACCAAAACCAAAGTGCTCCAAACTCCAAACCTTTCAGATCAAAACGAAGCCCTCGACGATCAACACACTTTTTACAAAGGCCGGAGGATATGGGAACACTCTAACTAGATCAATCCCTAGAGAGAATGTATTTTCTAGAGAGAGGAGCTCTCAAAATCAGTTTTTAGAAAGTAAGAGAGAGAGTGTGAGTGTAAAAAGTGATTCGAAAATGCCCAGCTGCCATCTGATATACGACAGGTCCACTCGAGCAGAAAACAGGACGCTCGAGCGTCAAGAACAAAAAACTGGATCCGCTCGAGCGCCAAGACACAAGAATAAAGTACATCCGTTCGAGCGCGAAAACCAGTCCGCTCGAGCATAGATTTTCCCCTCCCAGAACTTTCACAGAACAAGGACTACTCGCTCGAGCGCCAACAGGCCCGCTCGAGCGCGACCCGCTCGAGCGCAAGAAGTCCGCTCGAGCGTGAATAACGCACCTGCAGAAGTTTTTGCAGAGCACAAAAATGCTGGAAGCATGAAATCTCCGCTCGAGTGCCCAAGTACCCGCTCGAGCGGACCACTCAAAAACTGGGCAACAAGAATGGGAACCAAAGCTCAACCAACCTATAACAACCAAGCCCAACACATCCTAAAACTCAAACATAAGGAATTAAGGGCAACAACAAGATAGATACAACTACCAACTCCACGGAATCGAGGTCCGGAACACAACAAATGCAGAAAGGGAAAACCGAGATCGCTATAAACTGCAGAGCCTCAAAAGAGACGGTAAAGTAGGACCTTTCCCATTCCCTCCTCACAGCAAAACCACCTAGGGTCCAAATATAACCGCTTCGTTCAAGGGTTCCGATTAACCACTTGCGCAAGACTTTAAATTTCAAAAGGGAACACGTCTCTCTAACCAATTCAATTTGAGCATAACTTTATCTCATAACAATACTCATGTGATCGAAACCCCATTAGCCACTCCATTAAGTTTTCCATTTAGATTAATGTTTTAAGTTAGTTAGTATAAGAAAGTAACAAAAGAATAAATTTGTATAAATGTGAGCATCATCGAAGGACTAAAATAAAAGGTATGTAACCACGACATATGTAATATCATACCAAGATATGATCATATATTAATAAGTGTATTCATGAGCATAAAACACCAATGCAAAACATAAGTCCCAGATTCAGTACCACTTAAAGATTAAAATCAAAAGGGCTATTTTAGATTTTTCCCAAACCTAGCCTTCCTATGGTTCGTAGAGTATTTATTTAGTTTTCATAACATTTTTCAGAAATGAAATAGATGTTCTATATTTTTAGTTATTTACGAAACACTCCAGCGCTGTCTAGAATCGTCGACTGTTACAAAAATCGAATTTTCTTCCAAACCACTCACTCTTTTTCAATGAAACCAATTTTCCTTGAGCTCTAACTCTTTAAGGAAGTTCTTGACATAAAACCAAGGTCCAAACGAGTTTTTTTATATTTCCCTAGAATTTTTGAAAGTTGACTGTAAAATAGATTTTTTATGCACGATACTCAAAATAAGAAGATTGGTGAGAAAAAAGGCCAACTAAGGGAAAATTTTCACTTCTTTTGTGATAAAAACATACTACATAATTTATCAATAACTCAGATTTTTAGAGTGATGGTATGCCTTTGGAAAAAAATGTGAGATATGGGAAGAAAAAAAGGTAGTTTTGCATCTATTAAGAGAAAATATGAATAGAAGGATGATTAAAGCCTAATTCATCAACTTTGAACACATGAATACTATTACAACACATCTAAAAATGTGGTTCTACATTGTTAATAACTTGTATTTGAAAAAGAAAATAGAAGGAGGGATGGTGATGTGGCTTACTTGAGGCTTGGTTGGTTAGCTAACAAGACCTTCTCTTTCTTTCCTTTCTTCCACCAAGATCACCCTCTTCCCTCTCTTCCTCTTAGCTGAATGAAGTGTTTGTGTATGTGTTCTTGCATGTAAAATGCTAAGGGAGGGGTGATTTTTATAATAAAATTGGTGCAAAAGGTCTAAAGTGCCCATTGGTTTGAAATGGATTGGACATTTTGGATTTACTTGGAATCTAATGGGATGGTAAATGATTAGATGCCTTAATTATGCATTTAATCATGATCTAATTAGGCTTTGGTTAGGATTGAACTTAGGGTGGAAGCATGGTTCCATATTTTCGGGGTACTAGCCAACATTTTTCCTTGAATTCATGGATATGGTTTGAAAAAGTTGTATATATTCAACTTCCCTAGGGTGGTTGGCCATGTGGCTGATTTGAGGGAATTATTTTATTTTTTTCTTGTGTACAATTGTTGAAAATTTCAAAATATGGTGTATAAAATAGGTTTAAAGGTACAAGTATATATATATATATATTACTAGTTTGGAGTCAATTAGTGATTAAACAAACATGTGAGAGCATTGGGTTTAATTTATGAATTGGAACATTTATTTTAGTGTAGAATTAAACTAAATTAAGTTTAGAGAATCAAATTCAGCTCGGATTTCTTGTTTCGAATAACAGGGCTATCAACTAACGAACATGATAAAAACTGAAAAAATCTAGGGTTTTCAAGTGGTAATTCTATATTTAAGGAGTCAACAAATCAGCATGAGGGCATTAGAAATGATTTCTAAGTTACTAAAATCGATTAGGGTTTGTGAGTTTTTAGTTGGCGCATGTATTTTGATCCTAGGGTTAAAATTGTAATTAATTAAGAAATTGAGGGACTTCAAAGAAATAATTTAAAAGTAAGGGACTTTGAAGAAAATAAAATTTTTAGGGGCCTCGCACTTTAACTACTTGAGCGGTTATTTGACTTAACCAGGTTTCTATGTTGTTCGCTCGAGTGGTCTCTTCACCAATCGAGCGGTGATCTACAGAATAGTTTCTGCATTTCGCGATCTATTCTGTTCTGGGCTGTTCTAAAGCTTCCCAAACTCAATTTTCAAGCTCTCAAACCCCAAATCTCAATCTATAACATCTTAATGAACATATACATAATGAGGAAGTAAATAAAACTTAGGACAGTACATGAATTTGAAGATCAAACAAGTAATAGGTAGTTTAATTTAAGTTTCTAAATCTTTTAACTCATTCAATGCTTTCAATCCTTCAAAACTAGATTTTGAAGCTCCTTAACCATAAATAAAAGGTGTAGGTTCATGGCATATTACTTGTCTTCCTCAATTCTTATGTGAAACTGGTTCACAACATGGTTTTCCTTTGATTTCCTCAAATTCTTTCCTAGTTTCCAAATTTTCGTATTTCCTTCCTATTTCAATCTTCCAAAAATTATTCGTAATCAATTTCTAGCTATGTGTTGGTATGATAATATGGAAAAGGGTTGAGCTTCTTACCTCGTAGTGATTTTCCTAGAATTCTTAGGCTTAAATCCTTAGTTCTTTTGAATTTTTCCTTCATTTTATCTCCTTTCTTTTTCCTTCCTCTTTTGCTCTCCTTTCCTTCAGATTGTTCTTGAGTTCTCCACCACTCTCCTTATTTGTTTGGTTAGAGACAAGAGGTTTTATATGGTGTAAATGGGGAAAAAGTGATAGGTTTCCCTAATTGGCTAATTTTCTTGTTTTAGCCTAGTTGACCAAGTTTAAAACTAAATGATCCAATCTTATCCTAATCATACTTATCCCAATTAATCCTAATTATCAAAACATCAAATAACATGAAATGAACAAGTTCGTTAGACTAAAGTCTTTAAGCTCCTCAATTAAGGCATATGGATATACTTGGTTCTCAAATACCAATTTAAACCATTCCCCAACTTCAAGCATGGAACAAGAAATATTTCTAAGTTTAGGTTTCTAAACTAACTTCTCATTCTTCTATACTTCCACCAAGTTGCAGTTCTAAACATGAAACTAACATGTATGAAAATCATGATATGCATATGCATCAAGTGTCGGGTGTCACATCGTAGGTAATCATATGATTATTGGCCGGTTATGATCCAAACCTCTAGAGGCAAGTTCGTGTCGTGACACTTACTTTTGAATTATTTCAATAAAGACCCTCGATTCCTTATTTGTTTTCAATTTTAGCTGTAGAGTCGAAAACACGCGTGAACCGAAAACTCGCAAACCCTGATTGAACATGAGAGCTTGAGGATCATTTCCAAAGCCCTAATAATAATTAAATTAATTCCCTAATTATATATGTAGCTCAAAACCCTAGGTTTTCGGTTCTCATTACGATTGCTTTTTAATTCGAAATAAAGGAACTTTAACCGAATTGAATTCCCAAATCTTAATGTAATTAAATGTTGCACATAGATAAATGTTGCAATTCATAAATTAAGGCCTTAGCCCTCATGTTTTTCTTGAATCACAAATTGACCTTGAGTTAGTACCATTATATATAATGTATACATACTTGTACCAATTTCCTAATTAAACAAGTTGTACTTGAAAGATCTTTGGTACACAATAATAAATCAACAAAATCCCCCTAAATCTACTTGACAGAAGCCCTCCTTAGGATACACTAGAAATTATTAGGATATACTACGTACAAAAAATCCCTTGAAATCTTGAAGTAGTTATGGACTTAGGTAAAAATATAGATTTGCTATATATATGTATATATGTACTTGTAACTAGAAGGTAATTAATTAGTCCTAAACCTAACTAGATCATGATTAAGAAATAATTAAGGTCCTAATCATCCATCATTCCATTATGTTCAAATTAAATCAAGGCACTATTCAATTGAACCAATGGGCATTTTGGACTTTTTGCACCAAATTCCCCATAAATATACCACTCATCCTCATTTATTGAACACATATACACACTCACACACTACATTTCGGCTGAGGGAGAGAAGAGAGAGGAAGAGAGAGTTTGGTGGTGGAGAATAAGAAAAGGAGAAGGAAGAATTGTGCGAACATCATATCTAGGCAACAAGTAAGTCACATCGCCATCTCTCCTTCTATTTCCTTTTTCAAATACATGTTCTTAGAGGTTTAAAATAATATTTTTCAGATGTGGTTTAATGGTGTTCTTGTGTTAAAAATGAAAAGAGTTGAACCTTGTTCCACTGTTACTTGTGTTTTCTCTTAATTGGTGCAAATCTTTTCCCACACCTATCTCTCATAATTTCCAAAGGCACACATTCAATCCAAATTTTTGAGTTTGATATATGTTATTTATCATGTTTTCATCATAAAATAAATGAAAAATTATCCATGGTTACTCCATTTTCTTACTTTTTCTCTTATTTCAAGCTTTGTGCTCAAAGAATTGGTATTTACAGTCCACTTGCAAAAATTCTATAAAAATGCAGAAAAATCTCCTTAACCTAATTTTTATGTCAAAACCTTCCTCTAAGTGTTATCTTTCATGGGAAAAAAATTATCGAAAAAGAGTGAGTGGTTTGAGAGAAAATCCGATTGTCGTAACAGTCGACGAATTTGGACAGTGTTGGAGTATTTCTTAAATAACTAAAACTCTAGAAAAGCTATGAAACTTCTAAAAAATATTCTGAAAACTAGATAAAATTACATACAAACAGTAGGAAGGCCAAGTTTAGGAAAAATCTAAAATTGTCTCTTTGATTGCAATCTTTAAAGTGCACCAAAGTTGGAAATTTACTTTTGTTGATGAACTTGTGTTCTTAATTTCATGGATGTGCTTATTATCACTTGTTCATGACTTGGTATGATATTTGCATGTGTTATAGTTATGTGTCTTACCATAGTCTTTTAATGATGCCAAGGCTTATGTTGATATTATTGTCTTGATAGGTTTGTTCTAAATTTAACTTAAAACATCTAAGTCAACAGAAAACTTAATTGGGGTGGTAATGGGTTTAGATCATTTGAATAATGTTATGAGAAAATGTTCTATTTGAATTGAATTGATTGTGGGACGTGTTCCTTATTTGAAGTAAAGTCTTGTGCAAGTGTGTTTTGGAACCTTAATGTGTGGTATTCTAGATGCTAAACGGAATTGGGAGGTATAAGGGTGGTAGTGAGGGTCTCACTCAGGGAGAGTAGCCTGGCATTCTATTCCCTTAGGAAAAACTGTGATGTAACCACTCAGGAATATAACCTCGATGCGTGGGCATCATTTGTAATTGTTTAACCAAGGGGGTGTCAGAATCGCCCGTGGCTAGTGTTCGTGGTTGGGTAGGAACGACATTCTGCAGGGAGTTGCCTATAACTAACTTGATTGACCATTATTCTTAAGAACTGAAATTTATTATAAGCTCTGCTTGATTATTACTTCTGCTATGTATGTTATGATCGCATCATTATTGTGTATTGGATTGGAAAAAAGGGGATAGGGTGTGTGTGCTTACTAGGCATTCAAAACACATGGCGTTTCATGCTAGGTATTGACGAAACTTACGCGGACGATGGTGAAACAGAAATATTTGAAGACATATGGCTACCCTAGGAGAATTAAAAACGTGTTTTGTGATTGTAAATGATAAATCTCTTGTTGTAATTAAGAAATGATTTTGTAATTGTTATATATCCGTCATATTATTTGTATTACCTATTTCTTATTTTCTCGTCGACTTATGTAGACCTTGTGTTAATACTTTGATAAGATGTGTCAAAAGGGTAGCTTTGCAATCTAAGGTTTGGACTTTGAAGGGAGGCTATATTGACTCCTCCGATCTTCTTGGGATCCTACTTGGTTATTAACCAAAGGATTCATTAATGACATTTCCTACTCTTAAAACCATAGTTAAACCATGTATTTATTTGTCAATATATTACTTAATGTTCTCAATTTTTGGGACATCACAAATAACCTCTAGCTAACCAAGCTCCTCTAGCCACTAGTTATGGATTCTTGCCTCGAAATGCCTTGGAATGTTCATTGCTATGTATATGTTTGCAAGATGAGCATGTTTTTCCTTGACAAGTTATATTGTGGGTGTTTGATAAGTTGCTATTTTAGTTTTTGGTTATTTTTGTAGGCTAAAATATTTGTGTTTGGGAAGATGGTTAGATTTTTTTTTGTAGTTGGATGTGATATTTGTGAGAGAAAAAGTGAAATGATTATGGGTCTGATGTGACATTTTGTCTTATGAGCTATTTTAGCATATTTTGTTTTTGTTTTTGTTTTGTTTTGTTTTTTTTGTTGTTGTAGATTTTAGTCCAAAAATTAAAAAAATGGCCATTTCCAAACAAGGCCATTATGTTCAAAATGAATTTGTGCTTTGTTTTAATAAAGTTTATTGATGTTCATTTATTTACCACTTTACTGTGTTACTATTCACTGGGCAATGGCTCACCTCTCCCCCTTATATATATGTAGGTGATGAAGAGTTTGTGTTGGAAATTTGGTCGGATTTGGGTGCCCATGTGGCATGACCCATGGCCCATTCAAATTATCCATGTAATTTGAATTTGATTTCCTGATTATCCTATTTGTTAGGATAACCCACTATCTATCTATATCTATCCTATCCTTAGGAGATATGGATAGATGGTTAGATATATGGTCTATATATCAGATATGATATATAGGATGTGGGTATGAATCCAATAACGTATTATTTTTCCATGCTCGCTCTTTAACTCTCACCCATTAGAAAAACGATCAAGCCTTTGCACTGTGACTGGAGTGGGTGATACTTGTACTGTGGTATCACTCCATTGCTAGGTGTTCTTAGTTCGTGATTGAGAAGCACGTGATTTACTCACAAAATTCTTCATTTTGGATTCTATCACATAAGGTATGCTTTGAATCCTTTTACCCGCTGCGTTATCTGTATCTTACAGTTTGGATACAAAGAAAAGACGATTAGAAGTCGATGTTGTGTGCTTGTGTTGGTTTTGTTTAAGTCGTGTAATAATGTAGATAATAATCCCAGAATAATGTATGCTTTCATTTCATATAATTATGCACTGCTCTGGATGGATGTTTTTAAATGGATTCATAATATAAAAGTAATGGCTTTCACACTCTATAAATGGAAAATTTTGCCCCAATTATTCTAACTTGTTTTGTAAGCTAGGCCTTTGGTAGTCAATGACAACTGGCTGGTCATTTCACTATCCTGTTTGGAGTAGGTTGGGGTCGTAACAATAACTTTCTCGCGATTCTTAACAGTTTTACTCCGTTCTTTTTGCTTATCTCTTCACCTTACTTTGTACTTCATTCTACGCCACCTTGCTTTCTTAATATTTCCCGTAATGGGACATGCTAAATTAATTTTATATACAACTATTCAAGAATTCGAGACGTTTCATTCTTAAAGAATTGAGGGACATTGTTTGCACCATAAAATATGTTCTATCGATTGCGGCCTGTCGATCAAGGCCAACTCCATTTTTTGTTGATTGTAGCTTGTCGACTATGGCCGAATTTAGTTTAATTATTGTAGCCTATTGATGGTGGTCTATCAATTCAAAACATTAATCATCTTTTTAAGAGTAATCATGACCACATTTATTTATTTACTAGCGGGCAGTACATGCAATGCATGTGCAATCCAAAAAGATATAATAATATAAGAATAATGACAAAGAAAAATGCACATATAGTATTTGTTACTCAAGTGGTAAGGGCTTGTTTTTGCCAAACTCATAATCTTGGTTTCAAGTCTTGTCCTCTTCTTTTTTACCTAAACATCAACTATAGGGGGTATTTTGAGAAAACCCAAAATATGAGACATAAATGTGTCAACATCACCAACCGCCTTCACTTTATATATTAGAATTAGAATAGATTATTATTAGTATTAATGTTTGTTTTGTTGTGGTTGACACATGGTAGATAATGGCAATGTGTACCATATTGGAAGGGATGTGGGCTGATTGTTTCATGAAGTGACCAAATTGCCTTCGACAGTTATATTTCGAATAGGAAATTGTCAATTGTAGCTCTACAAATAGGTTGAAGATAGACTGAACAAATGATCAAACAAATATCAAGATCAAGACATCTTCCACCATTAGGAGTAATATTTCTAAGTAATTATGAATTGTAGTTGTGATAACAATTTCAATTTTAGAAACATGAGTGTAAGGTAATTTGCTTTTCTAAAATTGTAATCATTTTACATTCTTTGGGATACAGGTTAGCTTTTTGGCTTTTTAACTTTTTGGTTATTTTAGCCTGGGGCTAAAAAGCCTTGTTTGTGATGGACTTGTTGTCTTTTTTGACTTTTGTGAGAGAAGAAATGAAATGATTGTGGTTTGGACGTGACATTTTTTTAACCTGGGCTAAAAAGCTTATTTTGTCTTTTTGTAACTATTTTAGCCCCAACCCACTCCAACCCAACTTCCCAAACGAGTGCATTATAATTCTGCAGTTGTGGAGTTCATTCTCAATTCAGTTACTTACTTCTTCATGTCTTTTATTTTTCTATTTTTCTTGGTTGTTTTGCCATTTTTTTTACTTCAAATAAGTTTTTGAACTTTCAAGGCATAGAACCTCAATACAATTGCTTGATCATTATATTGTTTGGTGAAATTTGTTTTAAAGCTCTCTGTTGATCTATGCCTAAAAAACATTTTACAAACATAAATATAACTATGTAATCAATAATCCACACAAATCACATAATCCACTGATATCTTATAACAAAAATATTATGTTGTTGTAATTTGATATTGATAACATAGCACAAACACAATCGTAATCCAATCCACACAAATTACAATTCACAGACTACATAGAAAAGAAATTAGGGAGCACAAATTAATGAAACAAAATTAGGGGAAAAATTATAGTAAAATTATTCAATTAAAAGCTAAAATATATATTGAGGGAGGACAAATATATATATCTACTACTATTTTAAAAATCTAAAGAGCACATATGTTTTCTACTTTTTTCGTATCTCGAAAATACCCTCCTAAACTTATTAAACATCACACAACTTACATCTACCGAACAATCATAGACCTTCTGGAATTCAAACACTTTCAAATATCAAACACCTTCAAATATCATAATATGATTTTTTTTTATAATAATTCTACTACTTTTTTACTTTTCTTCTACACATTCAGATAACATAATATGATTTTTTTTTCAATAATTTCTATTACTTTTTTACTTTTTTTTTTCTTCTATACATTCAAACACCATAATATGATTATTTTTTTAAAAAAATAATTCTACTACCTTTCTACTTTTCTTCTAATCCAAATACCCTCTTTATAATTGGATTTGAATAAAATGGTAAGCATGAATTATTGTCACATTTGAATGAAAAGGCATGTATAAATCGTTGCTTCCATCTATCTACTACTATATCAAGAGAGTGGCTTATCTGTAATGTACCAAAAGATTGGACTGTCCAATCTTGTAAATGAAATGATGTCATTTCATCATTTTATCTATTCAGCGGTTCAGATTGCATTAAAGAAAAAAGGTAGTGGTTTTGTCTCTCGTAAGCATCATGTTTGGTGACGTCCCTCCTTGTCGTTGCCCTTTCTTTCCTCACCCATGGCCATCACAATATCTTTCCTTGCCATACATCCATTCCTTTGTTGAATATGAAGAGAAAAAATAATAGAAGTTATGAATGGTTGCACTAGAGCATGGATTGCAAATTAGTTGGTGAGGGTTTGGTTAATACTTGATAAGATTAGCTAGAATATGGTGGTCAGAGTTCACATCTCAAGTGAAGGATAAGATGTCTTGATGGGCTGCGAAGGATGAAAATGACACGGTTGTGAGTGAGGGGAGAGGACATTGTGCAAGAGAGGAAGTTGATTTATCAATGACAAGGGGTTGCTGCGAGGTTCAGGGGTGACAATATCGTTATCGTCATCCAATTCAAGAGCTGTTACGGCAAGTACCACATCGCCACCAATGAATAGTACCTCCTCGGCGTGACTAATCGAAGAGTTTCTTAAATGTTTTCCAAAAAATTATATTCAAGATGGGTTTCCAGTTCGCTGGAAACCACGGTTACCTTCGCAGAAAGCATTCATTTATTTAAAAAGTGAATGAAAAATCAGATTCCTAAATTTAATCATTTATAAATATATAATTTATTCTATAATCACATTGAAATTCAAAATTTGAATTTATTTACAGTTACCAAAAATATTGAAAGCTTCTTTTTCTTTTATTTATTATTTTTATTTTATTCTTTTGAAGAAAAAATTAGTTTATTGTTGGAATTTGAAACTAAATAGTATTTGGTTAATACATTATTTTTAATTGAATTGGTCACTATTTAAAAAAATATGGTCACTATATAAATGTATATATATAACAGAATCTAAATGGGATTAAATTTATATTCAAACCAGTGCACCTGTTACAACTTACAATCGGCATGCTTTTATTTATCTAAAAAAAATAAAAAAATATATGCAAATTTTGACATATAAGCAAACTCTGCCTTCAAGACAAATTATTTTCAATCTCTCTGTGGTTCGATATGGTTGCATAAAAAAAATTATTTTTTTTTCTATTTTCTATTCGGATGCACATATTACTCATAATAACAAAATAGATAAATCAAATGATGGCCAAACATTATGACCAGAACTTAATGGTGCAAAAGTAAATTAATTCTTTGATAAATGTTGACATATAATTACGTATGATTCATATAAAAGGTTTTGATAATGTAAATTGATAGTGAAGTTGAATACACTCATAACAATGGGTCTATAAATATCAAGAAATTACTTATGCATTTCTATGTAGATCGAAATATTACGGTAAAATTCATTTTCTTACGAAATAAATTTCACACATTTTCTGCATAAACCTTGAATGATTCTTATGACTAATGTTATCTTTCTTATTATACAAGATATTCACTACATAGGAAACCAGTCTCAAAAACTCTTTATTCGTTTTTATTTATTTTTTATTTTTTTTGATTTTTTTTATTTTTCCCCTTCTTTTTGGTAAAATTATGTATTTAAGAACTTAGTTATTGTATTTTTAAAGTTTATATATGTTATATTTTGTTTATGATTTTGCTAAATTATCTATACAATATACTTACAAAGGAGTGCATTGTTTAATATGATCATTTTATTCTAAAGTTTATTCTCTATACAAGTAACAAGCACTTTTTAAAATTAATTATATTACATCATAGTAGATTAGATGAAAACCACATGAACACACATGTGCCCTACTAATATTATATAAAATTCAATCAAATATATATATTGTTTCAATTGGGCCCAACAACACTTATACGTAATTTTTTCTGTCAATGGGGTTCACCAAGATTTTTTTGGGCCTTTAGACAGGGCTTAAATCAATAAAAAAGAAATGGGCCTAATTGAATTTTTAATATACCATCACACACATATGAATTTGGAAGTTTTGTTTTGGGTTCAATTTTGGGAGCTAAGGCACAAGCATTGCATGCCTTAGTCTAGGGAAGCCTGTTTTCTTAAACTAAATAACAAAATTTTTGGGACACTTATCAATCAGTCATATTAATTAGACTTATTTATTTATAAGTCCTGATTGATAAATTTATCACCTTAAATTTATTCATAAAAATAAGTGAGACTGATAAATTTATAACTTGATAAATTTATTGAGAGGACTTAGTGGATGATAAATCTTAAAAGTAAGACCTATTGTGATTTATTCAAATTTGAGATTTTTGAGATAATTTCACATCAGTGCATATCAAAAAAATTGTTTTTAAAATAGTGATAAACTTTATAAATATTAAAAAATAAAATTATAAATTTTATCATGTGTTTACAATTAATTTTTAAGGGTAGTAATTCCTCCCCCCCCCCCCCCCTTTTTTTTCTTCTTTCTTTTTTTAAATTACATTTACCAAACCAGTCCCACCATATGAAGGGAAAAGGTGGCATGAGGAAGAGACCAAAAAGGAAAGGATAGAGGGTGGTGGGGTGAGGTGGGGGACGAGGGCATGGGTTGCTGGTCCTGCAAAGTTGGGATACCTTAGCATGATCTAGGTACCAGACAGAATTAAATGAGAGACAGAGAGGGGGTTAGGAACAAAAAATAGGAATCAAACACTCCTCTCCCAGGGCTCTTGGTCTCATCCCTGATCCTATATTCTCCCATTTTATTTCATTCCATTCCATTCCATTCAAACTCAACTCAAATCAAATTCCATCCCAATTTCAATCTCAATTCCAATTCCAATCTCATTATTGTCCAGGTGGGCAAGTGAGTGGAGTGGTGGGTCAGAACAGTCGACCCGAGCACCCACCCTCTCACGGAAGAAAAATTAGGCCCACCCTAGTACCCCCTATCTTTTGTTTTTGGCTAGCATCTTTTCATATTATTTATAGATACAGATATATCAGAATGCATTCTTTACGGCTGGTAACGGAGGGTGTGCAGCCCCATCCATGATGGGTTGCTTTCACCAGCCTATCTATATTTCGCTATAATTGCGAGCTTGTCTTCTGGGATCTGCTGCCGCCCTTTGCACTGTCGTTGTTAATGCCCCCAGTCTGTACAGTACGAACATTTTAATATTGGGAGTGTTTAGCAAGAGCTTTATTCTGATTTAGATATATTTTGAGAAGATAATTATAATTAATTTTTTGATTAAAAATTTATTATAAGTTGATTATAAGCGATTTTTTGTGAAAGAGGGCATGAGAGAGGGAAGTGGGTTATAATCTGGGAAGTGGATTATAACCCACTTCTCAAAAGACCTCTTAAAATTTACAAAAAGATAAAATAAGTTAAAATAATTAATAAGATAAAATATCATATCAAATCTATAATCATTTCACTTTTTCTTTCACAAATATCACATCCAACTATAAAAAAATCCAACTATCTTCCCAAATACAAAAATTTTAATCTACTAAAATAGTCAAAAACTAAAATAACCTACTAAAATAGCAACTTCCAAAACACCCATATTGTAATATAAACAAATCAAAATCATATATATGTATGTATATATGCATGCATGTATGTATCTATATTTCACTTTTCTATATTTCTATGTATGTATGTATATATGTAATGTATATACACGTACAGAGGTAAACTACACTAGCTGTAAATATAGTCAGCTTTTTTTTCTTTTTCTTTTTTTTTTTCCTTTTTAATTTTCTTTCTCCCTCTTGTCCATCTTATATTGCTTAATTTTTTATTTTTCTTCTGACTATGGAAGGCAGTATGAGAATGTAAGCTAATTAATGATCACAAGCCAGTCCAACAAAAAAACCCTTTTAGTTCAATTCACGATTCACTAGATACTTATTGGGATGTTTATATGATGGTATTATACGTATCGATTGATATATTAATTAATATATCAATACATGTTATGACATTATTATTTCAAAGCTATGATCCCACCGATTATATAAATTATAACTACTTAAAATTTCTAAAATTATTACATATTATTTGTTAGTATACTAATTAATATATTAATTATTACAACTAACATTATTCATGTTTATATTGTACTTTATTTATTAGTTATTATTACAAAATATTTGTTTAAGGAGATGAAAGGTTGAACTGAGAGAGAAAAAATGCTGAGAAGAAAGCGTGTCTCCTCTCTTTCTCACTATCCCTAAGCTTTAGTTTTCAACATGTAAAAACGTATATCAGCATGGTGCCAAAAGAAAAGGGCGAGAAATGGACGGCAGAGAGAGAGGGAGAGAGACATGACACTCACATTTACATTCATATTCACATTCACTCACGGGAATGTGGTGCATTAAAACCCAAACCCAAACAAATATCAACGTGGTCCATGCAAGGTAGGAGTAAATTGCACGCCTCCTGCATTGGGAAAAGTTAGAAGAAAAAAAGATTTAAAAAAAAAATAAAAAAAAATTGGAAACAAAACTTTTCTTTGTTCTTCTTTATTGTCGTCATTGATTACGCCTAGTACTCCCAAGTCCTAACCTAGATCCATAACATATATTTCTCTCTTTGTCTTTATAGGCTAGTGTGGGGACTACTCATTTTCAGGTTTTTGGATAGGGTAATATTAGAGATATTTAGGTTGTATTTGGTAGAATTTTGTAAATATGATTTGAGAGTATGAGTTGTATTTTGTGTTTGTGAGTTTTGAAATTATGATGAAAAATTTGTTTAGTAAAAGAGTTTTGAAAATAGTTTTGAATTGAGTAAGAAATTTTTGATGTGACATATGATATTTGATATAAAAATTTACAGCTCATAACCAAACATACAAATTAAAATTCTATTAAAGCACATAAAAAATTTTAAAAAATTTGAAAATATATTTTTTTCAAATATATAAAAATTAACATATCAATTGTAAAAAAAAAAAAAAAATCAAATAAAAAAAATTCCACTGTTCCAGTCAATTGGCCTATCAATCGGTGGGACATCCGGTGGGACGATTGGCTAGGCCAAATTTGATTTTTTTTTTTTTTTAAAAACGTGCCCTAGACAGAGTTTTCAGTAGAGTTGTGGAAATATGATTTGAGAATTCCAATCAAAGATCATATTGAAATATAGGTGTAGAATCATTATTTGTAAACACAACCGAACACAACCTTAATTTTCTACCAAATAAATTATCAAATATCTCATATAAGTATGTAGTTTAAACTTTTGTAAACCACCCCACACTCATGTAAGACATTTAGTCATTCATTTGATAGAAAATTTGAGACTTATTACATTTTCTTTTTGGATATGAGATATAACTTGACTGTAGACTTTAAAAAATATATATATAAGAAACAAATGTGTTATAAATATTAATAATTATAATTGTAAATTCTTTTATTAATGTGTAATTATTTTTAATGATTAAGGGTAATTATCTATGTGGATAAAATCATAATATTTATTTATATATACAACAATACATGTCATATTTAAAATTTTACCGTAGATCCTACGTTTCATATGAGAGAATGATTAAATAAAATTTTAAGAATAATTTTATATGTACTAACAATATTACTAAAAATTTTATAAAAAATATAAGAGCTCAAATGTGATTGGGTGTCAAAAAAACAAAAGACATTTAACTATGCAATGATGTTTGGATATATATATATATTTGTAATAAGATTATTAGTAAAAATTTAAGTAGATGTAATATTACTCAAATGTTAAATACCTTTAACATTACTCTTATTTATATCATGTTTGATTTATTATGTATTTTGTAAGGAAAATAATATATAACTTTATTTTTTGTACTCACTTTCTAGACTCAATGATATATGAATAAAATTATTGGTTAATAATTAAAAGCTGCCTTAGAATCTAAGATAATACCTCATCGTTAAATTTGAAAAATAAATCTAGTATTTAGACCTAAATAACATCACTCATTGTGTAATTATTGTATTGACAAACTCATTAATCCACTTATCACAAATGGGACGGTAAGTATGAAATATGATGTATAAATATAATTAGGGTCATCTTTTGATGTGCACCCTAATATAATAATATATAATTTTACAATAAAATTTCGAACTATTAATAATAAAATATATAATTTCGTCACAAATTGTCGTAAGAAAATGTCCAAAATTTTGTAGTTGGTGTTGCAAAAGTTTGTGATTTAGTTGCGATATTTTTTATTATGCCAATTTAGGGCGATATTATGGTAAGGTACATATGGTATGCACTCCTAAAAAGGTGCACATAGGGGTGTCATAATGGCTCGCCAGCCCGAGGCCTGCTTGAGGCTAGACCCAGTTTGATGCCCCCAGGGTTAGGGCTTGGGCCATGCTTTTTCTAGCCCAGCCTTATCAAGGGTCGATCTGTGGCCCCGGCCCACCCGAATCGCCCAATGCCCAACGTTGTTTTTAACTATTCCAGTGAAAAAAAATATAAAAAATTGTTAGGCCCAGCTCACCGACCCGCCCGAGGCCTGTTTACGTATTGAGCTCGGGCCTAATTTTTTAGTAATTGGCCTGGCTAGACCTAATTTTCGGTAGGGATAGGCTCGGGCTAGGCCGGCCCGAGCCCAAGCCCAAGCCCATACTTGCGGGCTAAATTTAATCCCCTAGGTGTATACCATACCATTGTATAATTAATTGTTGTGACATAATTGTTTTGGATATAAGTATATGGTATATAATTGGTCTCCTTTATAATTAATTTATGTAGTAAGTTATAAAATAAATTTTTGCTTTAGTGAAGGAATTGTGAATATAGGAATTGTCTATCTTAAAATGATACTTACCGTCCAATTTTCTCATTAAAAAAAAAAAAAATGAGGCAAATCTAATGAAATTATATAGTTACCATTATCGAAGGTAGGTGATTTTTTTCCTTTCATGATTGTTTTACACACATAGATCTAAAATATAAAGGAATCGTGTTCTAAAATGAGACTTGTGATGGGCCATATGAAAGCAACAATATTGGAAGGACTTATCCTCAATAATAAAAAACTGAGATTCATGTCTATATTATAAAATTGTTTTAAGGCTTGTATTTTTCTTTCCTATTTTGTCCTTTCACATTAGTTGGTGGGTGTAAACACCCATTTTAACTAACCCTAAGACTTCTGGCGCTTGTAAGCCTTCCGATGATGAAACGTAATTATTTCATCTTTAAAATGTTTGAGGTTGTTTAGAGTTGCTGTGCTAACCTATTTTAGCCAAAAATTAACTTTGTAACCTCGAGAAAAAGAGGGACGCCCAGTGTGTCTTGATTAATGACGTTTTCCAAAAATTGTAGTCGGTTTTATCAAAAACATTGATCGAGAGGCAATTCGGGCTTACTTGGGCCACAAAAAAGCCAATGGCATGGGACCTCGCACTTGTACATGCATGGATGGGACACATACCAAGATAGACTGTGCGCATTCACATGAGTTGTGCGCACGCACATCCATTCGTAGCAGAGCAAGTTTTGAAAAATCAATCTTGGTGCAACTAAGGAGGGAGGCAGCAAGGGAATGTGATAAGAAGTCCTAGGATGCTCCCCAAGCTTCCTCATTGCCTATAAAAGGAGCCTCTTCCCCTCCCTTGCAAAGGGTTAGATTTTTGGAAAGCTTTTTTGGTGAGTTTTTGAGAGTCCCTTACCCTCTTTTCTTTCCCTCTTGCCTTAACTCCGAAATTCCCACATATATAACAACTAAAGACACTTAAAAATATTCTAAGGACTATGAGAACTTGAACTAACTCAAAAACCTTTATTTTTCCCTTGCCAAGGGTCTGAATAGGCTTCATGTAGCAAAATGTCCAAGTCAAGTTGCGAAGGCATTACTTGCAATGGTCAAGTTGTTGAGGCACTTTGCCTTAATGTTTTTATTTCTAGTATTGTTGGTACTGCCATTTCTAGTATTGTCGGTGCTACCATCTCTAGTATTGTTGGTGCCGCCACTTGAACCTTCTAAGGGAAAAAGTTATCGCAGCAACTATAACTGTCACAACTAACTTGCTGAGGCAACACTTGCAGTGGTCAAGTTGTTGAGGCTCTGTACCTTCACGTTGCCATTGCTAATATGGTCGACGCTGCCATTTGCACTTGACGAAGAAAAAAGTTGCCATAGCAACTTTAATCGTCGCAACTACCTGGGAAGGAAAGATTCCACAAGGGTGATAGTAGTCCTTGAGAGAGGCTTCCCCTTCACAAGTAGAGGCTAATGCTTGGAGTTGATAGCAAGCACTAGAGCATTACCAGCCTAGGGCTGATAGTAGGCCCAGAAGCTCAATAGCTTGGTATCGATAGCAGACCCGAATGCTTACTAGTTAGAGTTAATAAAAGGTCCAGAAATATCAGTATACTGCGGTGATTCTGTGAAGATGGTAGTAGGACAGCTTAAAAGCAAGGGATTCCCTTCCCATTTACCTAAGTCATGGGTTTGCCTTGGTTGCACATGTAAGACTAAGGAAGCCCCCTTAGGCTTGGTATGAGGCACAACCCTTGTTGTGGCCCGCGCCTTGGAAAGTTGGGGTGTTTGTGATTAGGTGGCTAAAGGTGGAGGAGTTGTTAAAGTAAACACAAAATGACTGATAACATGCTATGAGGTCCTGAAAATGCATGTAATGGCCAAACTGAACTGAGAAGGTAGGTGCAACAGCAAATACCATCACTGCAAATGCACTTACTGAGGTTCAAAATAGAAGTTGTTGAGATAGCACATGCTGAGACATTTGTGTCAAACAGATAGTACATAGTACATGTAGTGGGACATATGGCTACTTCAGCCTATTGGTTTAGGACAAAAAATTCCATATGATCTTCAGGGACACATGTCCTCACCTTATTTGGCCTTTTAGTACCAAGGAAATGCCTATAAATAAGATCCATTTCCTAAGTCGAAAGAGAGAATTTCTTAGGATTAGGGGATATGTTGTCCATTTGTGAGCTACTATTTCTTTCTTGTTGAACCACTTGCTCCACTCTCACCCAACTACTCATTCTCCAACCTTCTCAAATTTGTTGACTCATTAACATAGTTTTGCTTCTCCAATTACTCTCATAATCACTGTTCATTTCGAACCCCTTACATTTCTAGCAACTCCGCTGGGGAGGTAGCTCTGTTGATGGTCAATACTTATAGTGGTTTGCACACTACCCCGAAAAAAATAGCGGATGATGAGGTTTCGCAACAAGCACATTGTAGACACCCAATTTTTGACTAGCATTAAGACTTGGGCGCTTTCTTTTGAGTTCCTAATGATGAAGACAAGATGTATTAATCTTACAAGTTCAATAGCAAGAAGCCAGAGGATCGAGGTTTAAACCATACAAAGACTTGTTTTGGACAAAATATTTTTCGACTAAAGCGAAAACCTTCTTTCAAAAACGAATTTAGTGGTGCAACTCCAAACATTATCACAATGTTCTGAGGCTTATGTTTTCAAAGTCAAAGAGTTGCATTCTCTCAAACAAATTGAGCAAAGAATCTAATGAAAATGAATGGAAGGGATGAAATCCTCTGAAATACCTGTTTCTCCTTTCAATTCAGGCTAACCATCTCTTGTTGATCTAATGATGTGCCTGCTAACTGGCCGAACACCATATACTGGCTGGCTAAAAAAGCACTTGGCCGATCACCAGGAATAACGATAGCCTGAATGTTCCGGGTACATAGCATTTTGGGAAACTTCATCTTGTCTTGTACACTTTCCACAAATATCTCAGATATTTACACCTTGGGCTTTATATATAAAGCTTGGCAGCTCATTTCAAAGGGTTGAAAGTTTTGCTCAAAGCTCATAAGAGCCTCTTGGCCATTCTCTCTCTTGACCACATCTCTCACCTACCACCCTTTGGCTTTGATCATTCAAACTCCATTGAAGCTTGATCTTAAACACCTTGCTAAGACCTTTGGACATTAAACAATATATCTAAAGTGACTTGAGGGAATTAAAAAGGGAATTTGTGAATCAAAAGGACTTATCCTCTTAGGATGTGATTATCTTACACTTTTAATCACTTTTCTCTCTTCTTTTCTTCATTTCAAGCTTTGTTTTTGCTATTTGACTGTTGTAGAGATGTAACAAGTCCTTATGGATGTGGAGGGAGTAGATTTAGCCACCCATTCATTGAGTTGATAGCTTTTCTTTTACTTTGTTTCATTCTTTAGCTCTAACATCTAGTTCATATGTATTTTAGACCCTTGTAGATGAGATTGAGAGTAGTTTTTAGCCATCAATTCACAACTTCAATAAGTAGAGTAGTTTTTCTTGTTATTACACTCCTCTTCACATATCCTATCTCTTAAGTGCATTCAACCTATGTATTTCAACTTCTGCTCAAAGATGGTGAGTAGAATGGTTATTTCATAGGGCTACTTGGGTAATTCTTGGGATTTTAGGTTGAGAGAGTTATGTTCTCTTTCTTTTTTAGTTGTTTTTTTGGAAGTAAAATAAGAGATTTCGGATCAAAGGATATTGAAATCTCCCTTCTCAATCATTTAGGAACATAAAAAGGAGAGGAACATCCTTGTTCAATACAACATATAAGAGTTTTAGAGACCAAATGTTTTGGTCTCTAAAAATGACAATTTTGTTGCAAAAGACATTAAGGGACTAATTTCTATTGTCGTGAGGATAATCGCTAAAATGTTGTCCCGAAAAGTCAAAAACAAGGCTTTTAACAACAAAATTTTGAAAATGTCACTAATACATAGACTTTGAGGGACAAAATAATTTGGCCACAAAATGGTTTATTTTTTGGGACAAAAAACTTGGTCCCAAAATAATAATAATTCATCACTAATGTCTAATTTTCATTGCAAAAAATATAATAATGACACTTTCGTAACAAAAATATTTGGTCCCTAAAAAATAATTGTTTCTAAATTTTGATCTCTAAAATCTTAATTTTTTGTAGTGGTTCTATAACTAGTTGAGGAGCTTTCAATGGCTTTGATAAATCTCTTGTTTTAAAAGCAAAACTTCCACCAAGAAATGATTTGCATGAATCTACCCTCTCCAGTTAATAGCATGGATTTGGGTATTGATTTGCCCTTATTAACGAAGAGAAGATGTAGGTTCTTGTTCATTTCTTGGGCTTGAATTTGTTTTTGCTTTTGATTCAGTTAATAATTGATTTATTGCAAGATATCTATTGTATATGTCTATTTATATCATTGTTGAGGATTGTAGCCCATCTACCTCTTCCCCAAGTGATCCCTGTCAACATAGGAGGTAAAAGGGATTAGCACTTCCAGAAAGTATCTCTTGGCCTCTATCGTGGAGGTATTCTCAGAGGTAGACTGAGCATACCCTTTCCTTAATAACCATCCCCTCTGTCATAGCTTACATAAATAATGTAGAGTTAAAGCGTATTTTCCTTGATGGAGGAGCATTGATAAACATCATAACGACTGATACCTTTGTGAAGGCCGGTATTCCAAAGTCCAAGATGGTTTGCCAACCTATTACTGTGACAAGTTTTGGTGGTGAGAAAAAAGTTAGTAAGGGCCATGCTATAGTGGTGTCATGACCTAAACTTGACCCCAGAGGTTTAGGTCGTAACTAGCTAGTAATCCCAGATTACCCGGCCTCAAAGATAGAATTTTCAAAATATATAATTAAAGATAAGGGCCCTGAAGTGGAAACAAAATATAAAATTTGTCCATTCAGCTTTGCTTACATGATATGAATGAAAATATACATAACATATATCACATCATACTTAGAATATTTACAAACATTCATCTCATATACATAACCCAATATCAAAACTATAACATAACGAACACAAACCCAAGTTTCAAAGGCTAAGGCCTCGACGTGGAGGCACAACTTGGGTGGCTTCACAAAAAGGGTTGACTCCAAAGCAGCCTCTAATGAAGGTCCTCCTGATGTTCACCTACATATATATATACAAAACGGAGTGAGCTGGAAGCCCAATAAGTAATCTCTAAGTAAAGGGGTTAAATGAACAAGTTCCATAACTTATCAAAGCAATATAATGTACTTGACAAAATTTAAAGCAGAATTCGGAAACATATAAGAACAATTTTAGTTCATCAAACCTTTCATAACTTAACACATTGCGTAGTATCCAAAAGCCTTATTTAACTTGTTGAAATATCATACAGAACATTCTTATAGAATGACTTCATTCAGAACATCCATAATGGTGACTCATACAGAACATCACTTTGATGACTTATACAAAAATATCTTTACAAAGACATTACATTACTCACCTTGACTAGTTCAGTGTTCTTCCTCAAACTTCCCAAATGATTCTAAAAATTCCAATTAGTCTATTCCACTCGTTAATTTTGGTTTTTGAAATCATTTAAGCGATCAATTTCGAACTTTGAACATAAATCATAACAAATAGTCACAAATTAATCACAAGGCACATATCACAATTAAAAATTAACAGATAGTTAAATTAATGTAATTATGATATGAGTGTTGGGGTCATCACAATCTTCATCCCTTATGAAGTTTGGTCCTCCAAACTTCCGTTACCTTGTATCGGATACATATAAGATATCTCGGTCTCATATCATTCTCCTTTTTCCCAAGTGCTTCTTCCACAATCAGCTTTGTCATAGAAGTTCGATTCACTTCTTAATCATTCAACAGTTTACATTTCAATTCAATATTCGATTAAGTGATTCATCACAGTCATTCAAAGTCATTCGGAAGTTGTCAAGAATATAGAGCAGATCCATATATTAATTCCATGGTAGTGAATATAATTTCGAAGTAGTCAATCGCATGATGTACATAATTCACATACTCCCAAATAGTCAAAGTTTTTAATCTCAAATAATGTTTGTAATCAAAACAATCTGTTGTTAACAACTCACACAAGGTCTTCAAACTAAGTCAAGTGTTCAGATATTAATGGTAAATTCAAGCACTTGGTTATCAATTCCCTTGGCAATATTATTCCAATCATTCATTCATAAGCAGTTCACAATTTCCCATAAACAAAATCAAATCATATAAAGACCATATTCGGTCATTCTCAAACAAAATTTGTTCCAACAGGTCACAATCAATTCATTTAGGTAAACAGTCAATAGTTTCACAATTGTTCTAAGTTCATCTATTCTCAAAATCATACATCATGATGGTTCATATCTGCAGGTATCATGTTAGATACAAGATAGTGTAGACCGCCCGAACTCCGCTCCGCGCGCGAGGATGCGATTTGTAATTCTAGCTACTATAGTTCGGACTCCTGTCACAGTTTTGAATCTAATCTCACAAAGTGCAATGTAAGACTGATAAATCACCAAAGAGTTCAAATCCGGCAAATCGTTTTGGAAAATCGATTTTAATCAAAAAGCACCAAACATGGATTGCTTTGCCAGATTTCAGAGTCGCCACCTAAATGTTTTGTTTTTGGCAAATTTAGGAAACCCTAACTCGTGCCTAAGGCCACGTGTCCGTCATCACCAAAGTTGCCTCGGCTCGGAAACTTGGGTACGAGGGGGGAAGGTCATGAAATGAGCACCCCCGCTCGCCCGATCAAAGGATCGGCCACTACTAACATGATATGTTGTTTTTGAAAACACATGTGTTCTTATTCCGGTTTATTAGCTAACCTTTACTATGTGATGTGCACATCAAACAAGTATAGACTAAATCACTCAATTTGGAACAAAACATCTCATGTTTGTTTGTGAAAATGGTTTGAAAGTGCTACTTGCAAGTAGGCTAAGGTGCGGATTTGCCACCTTCAAGTGGGCTTAAAACATGATGATTTGCCACCTTCAAGTGGGCTTAAAACTCACATTTTGATGAATTGTTCCAATTCAAGCAATGAAGCCTTCATCCACAGGCATTCATGCAGTTAAACACTTAAGTAAATAGCCTCATGGCAAGCATGCTATCATGGCAGTGACTTACACACATGCAAGGATGCTAAAGCGTAAACACTCACAGTGTACTCTGAGCCAAAAAAGAAACTAGTTAGTAATCAATGCATGATCCTAGCTATGTTAACAATGCCTAATGCAACACATGCAAAAATGCAGCTAAAATAGACTCGGCTATTCTTAGATGGCATACGAATGCAACACTTGATAATCATGTATTCAAATAGGTATTGAAAGACAATGCAGTTTGTATGATGCGCCGAGCCCGGTGCATGCAAGACAGATGAATGATGCACGCATGCATAGCATAAGGTATGCTAATTGAGATATGCCATAAACTAACCATCGAAAGCTGATAAGTAAAAAGGAGAAAGAAATGGGGTTGGAAGACATGCATCACACACACGCACACTTATTACAACATGTATGCCCTCTCGACGGTGGGTCCAAATGAATAAGCTAAGCTAGCTAAGCAAAGCTAATTAACTAATCTAATTAAACTAATTAGACTAATTATTACAAAAAAAAAAAAAAATTTAATTAACTATTCCTAGTTAACTAATTATTACAAAACGAACCAATTAATTAAACGCATTAACTAATTAATTACAACACTTTTACAAATAAAATAACAGTTTACTCTAAGTTAACAAAAGCACTGAAATGGCCTCGTGACGAGGGATGCATGCATGCTCCGTCGGCTTTGCTCGGAAATCCACTACCGTGCCTTATGATGCCTTTGTTTGCACTCTTTCGTACTTCTGAAAATTGTTCCAATTTCTAAGATGCTTCTGATTCACCTTAGGAACATGCTGAGGGGTGGTCGGCCAAGAGGAATAGCCATCGGTCAAGAGGGGTGGCCATCGGCCAAATTTGATAGTCGATCGGCAGTCTTGGTGGCTGGTCGATAGCTTTGATGGCCGGTCGGCCACTGCTTCCTGCAATTTCTCCTTTTGCTGCAACAGAGCACTAACAGAGGCATGGCAGTGTATTTGCAAGAAAGTGTGCGTGCAACCACACCCTTTATCATGTCTCAAGCTCAAAGGAGTGTAGTGCTCGGCTCTCGAGCCATCAATCACGCATCTCAATGCATGATGACCAAAGAGGCCAAGTTGCACAAGTCAATACCAATGAATGCACACAAATAACACATAAGGGCCTTAACCTCTATCATGATTGATCAAGAGGGTCGGCGACTAAGAAACGCAACACGTTTCATCACTTCAAGTACGAAGCATGCCACATTCCTTGTGTTTGGATCAATGCTTGATCCAAACACAATGCAACACATACACCATGATCAACCTATTAATGCTAATGGCATGCGAAAGATTCTATCATGTGAATAATGCATGCATGGCATGTTTGAAGGCTAAAGCATCAAAGCAAGTAAAGAGTATCGTTCAAGAGGCATGCAACACAATGCTCAATGGACTTAAACCACGTATGGACAGACCTAAGAGGGTCCAAAACAGTGGCCAACATACCAAAACTTAGGCACAAAAGGGCCAAGAACACATGCTCATGTGATGGCTCATCAACTAGGCATAAGGGGGGGCAACTCTTAAAAGCACTTTAAAGAGTGAAAAAACATGGAAGCGTGACAACACTATATGCTCTGAAATATCATTCCAAATCATGCCAAATAAAACATGCTAGGAATCACAAAGCTTAAGGCTAGCAAAGGCACTTGTACCATAACCCTATCAAGTAAGCCCCAAAGGGCCAAGATGACTCAAAATAGTCCCAAGGCAGGTCAAAATAGTGCCAAAACATGCATGGAATGAAGCCAAAACAAGCTAGCATGGTAAGCCAAAATACCAAGCATGCAAGAGACAATGAGCATGGTTACACTACAAGTGTAAGAAGCAAATGAGGGATGCTCTAACCAACCAAAAACAGAGTTGTATCATGGCAAAATAAGGCCCAAAACACATTGAAATGGTAGCCCAAAAGCTTAGGCAAGATGGCATACACATTGGCTCATGTTTAAGGCATAAAACATCACCTTCCAAAAGCATTGAAAGAGTGAAGCATGGGAGAGTATAACCACATTTCATGCACTAAAATCATATATCAAATGATGCTAAATCATACAAATAACCCAAGTAATGCATGCTAGTGGACTCAAAACACAAGGCTAGTGGGCACAAATGCACTATGGCTATACAAAACAAGGCATGCACGACCCAAAGCACATGAAATAGAGCTTAAGCATGGAAAAACATGAATAAAAGCTTGCCGAAGTGGAGCCAAAAACATGCTAGAATGATGGTCTAAAGCATGATGCATGTTAAGGCTATAGGGAGGATTACACTACAAGTGTATGAAGCATGCAAGAGGTAATTAAACCAAGCCAAAATAGAGCTACATCATGTTAAAATAAGGCCTAAGGCATGCTGAGATGGAGCCAAAACATGCTAGAAAGACATGCTACTTTGATGAGCCATCAACACAAGCAAACAAGAGAAGAGAAGGGGGAACAACCCCCTCCTATTTTGGGCTTCAAAATCACATTTCTACCACTAAAAATCCATTGTATTTTAGTGGTGAAGAGGCCAAACAAAGGTGATCCAAAGGCCTAAAAGAGATGGCTCAAAACAAGGCCAAATAAGGCATAAAAGGGAGTAGATCACCCCCAACACCAAAGAGGCCTCAAACAAACACTTTTAATACTTAAAAATGAAGCTTTTTACAGTTGAAAGTTAAGCCAAAAGAAGCATGCAAATAGGGCCAAATAAGCTATGAAAACAAAGCTTTAAAGAGGTAAGAGACTCACCTTTGAAGAACCACTTTAGAACAGCAACTTCAGAGGCAAAAACCAAGCTTAAACCACTCAAATGCAACCTCCAAGAACCTCAGCTCAGTAGTGAAGGTGTTTCACTAGGTGTTTGTGTGCAAAAGTGTAAAGAAATGACACTTTTGAGCACAAACAAGCACAAATATAGAGAGAAAGGAAGAAATATGTATAGAGAGAGAGATATGTTGTCTCTAATGCCAATTTCAAAACCTCTGGAAAGGGAGAGGGACCTCCCTTCTTATAGAAATCCAAGTCTCAAGCTTGTTCAACAAGCTTAAGGCTTGTTACAATCCCTCCATAGTGTATGGAGGATGAGTTCTGTGTTCACCAGCTGGCATAGCTGGCATACAAAATATCTGCAAAAGCAAATAAAAAGGCCTCGGCCAACAAAGGTGCTGACCGGCCATCAAAGGTGCCGATCGGCCACCACTAATGGCCGATGGAAAGAAGGAATGGCCGATGGGTTGGAGGCCTGGCCAAAAGGCCACCCCTTTCCCTCAGAAACAAAACCACAAGCTCTTGGTCCACAACCAAGCACAAAACAGACACGTTGAGAGTCTCCAAGGCAAAGTGCACAGCTGAGACCTTCAGAAACTCAAAATGAACACGAGCATGGATAATTATCGAGTGTTCGAACGATGACGTCCAAGTCTTGAGGACGGTAAAAAATGGGTGTCTACAGATAGCATTCTCCAAAATAAGTCTCATATGTAGGTATATAGGTACAAGTTGCACATAATATAGAGTTCACTATTTGGGGTATCCAAACAAGTCATAAAATCACAAAATCGTGATCCCGATTGTCTAGTCAATAGGAACAAGCAATATAACAAATCATTCTGAGCAAAGGCATATATATGATTTTAGAATCAATTAATACATGAGTAGATGTTCACAAACAATAAAGATACTTGAGATAGCGGTCCTAGTGTTCTGAGTGTCTTCTAGGACAAGTGCAAATACTCTACATTGGTTGGCATTTTCTCTTATCATAGAAGGTCTCGTCATCGGTATTGAACCAACTGAGCTAGTGGCACGCCTATTCACATTTTGTTCAGTCTGAAGACAGTTTCTTACCATATGACCCAGCTTACCACATCTATAACAAGCCCTAGAGATTTGATAATAGTTTCCTTGGTGCTTTTTCCCACATTCTGAGCAGGTTGGTGCTAGACCATTTCTTTGAGCGAGCTCATCTTGACTAGACGTTTCTGACTTCCATTTCTTGTTCTTCGAGAATTCTTTATTCACATCAGAGCTTTGTCTCTTTGCTTTCCATTTAGAGGATCGGTTCATATTAGTTTCAGTCATCAGTGTTCGATCTAACACATCAATGTATTTTGTTAATTTCAACACACTAACTCTCTCTTGGATCGAGTTCCAGAGTCCTCCTTCGAATTTTCTTGCTTTCTTATAATCTATATCAACCATATGAGGTACAAATCTTGCTAGTTTGGTAAACTGAGATTCATATTCAGCCACCGTTCGATTTTCTTGCTTTAGTCCTTCAAATTTAGAAACTTTTTGATCTCAGACACATTGCGAAAAGTATTTTTCATAAAATATTTCTAAAAATTGAGCCCAATTAATGTTTTTTTTTTCCATCTCGGATCAACATCCACCATCATCTAGCATCATCTTCTAAATTGAACGCACCTAACAGAACTTTTTGTGCTTCAGTGCACGAGAATACTGTAAATAGCTTTTCAATTTCGAGAACCCATGCCTCAGCTTTCAATGGGTCAACTCCACTATAGAATAGTGGGGGTTTCATTTTCTTAAACTTTTTTTTGTCAAAGCGATAGTTCGGGCATCCACTTGATGTTCTTGCATAGGCGGTGGCGGAGGATCTTATCGCAATGGTTACTGATGTTGTTGTCTTAATGCATCAGCCATTTCTTGTACCATTCTTTCCAATCTATCAAGTCATGCTGTGGAAGATTCTTTCAACTCATCTGCCCTTGTTCTCACCAAGTTCTATATAAACTCGGATTATGACAAATACAAAAAATATACACATATACACACAGGCTCATATTTGTACATTGGCATAAATTCTTGTTTCATATTTCACATATCTTGAGTGCACAATTAAATAATAATAATTTTACAATCTCAAATATTTTGATGGTGAATCCTAAAGTGCAAATTAAATATTATTGGAGGGTCTTTTAATTAATTTTTAAACCTAAAATAAATTTATGGTGGAAATCTCTAATTTAGAGGCAAGATTTACTATTAAAATAAATAAATAAATAATAATAATAATGTTAGATGATAATACTAAGTGGATTGGTGGTTATGTATATAAGGATAACAAAAACCCTAACTCTTGTTATAATTGTTTTCCATAACACTAGCAGCCCTAGCAGTAGTGGGTTATGAAGGAAAGTGAGGGGTGATTCAATCATCAAGATTATTGTTGTAGCCTAGAAGGAGAGCTTTGTGTGTGTTGTGCCTTATAGCCGCTTAGGTTTTCTTTTCTTCTTTCTTTGTTCTTTATCCTTATTCTATTGTTATTTAATTCATTGATGGAGAGGTTATAGGTGTATGTATTTTGTGTCTATGTATATAATATTAAGGAACTTGAGGAGTTAAATTTATGTATAAAGAATGTGTGTAATTCTTAGTTCAAAAATTCTGCGCATAATCACGAACTTTAAAAATCAAGAAATCATATCAAACGGATGAATTTTGAACTGAAATTTTTACAGTAGACTAATTGTATATTGGATTCCATATCAGAATTTTCTCATAATTTTTGGGAGTCAAAATCTATATAAACTGATGCATTCAAATCTATCCAGAAAACTGATTTAAAACAGTAAGTTGGGAAGCATTGTTCTCTTTGGGTATAAATCCGAAAATTATCAAATTAGTGTCATTAGAACAGGTTACGAGTCTAGTTTCGAACATTTTCAGCTTTGCATTGATTGCTTGTGTATACTAAGAGGACCATTAATTTCTTTAAAGTGCTACAGAAAATAACCTGTTTGGGTGTAATTAATTGTAAATAATTATTTTGATAAGAAAATCAAGTAAAACCAATTGGGTTTGAAACTTAGGATATATTAGTTGACATCTGGATGGTTTTGGAATTTTTCGAACAACGTGGAGTGGGTTTTGTAATTTTCAAAGTTAGCGAATAGATTGAGAAAGCTTGTTTAAAACTCTGTTTTATCTTAAAGTTACTTTTAGTTAAGTTTCGATCGGAACCCATATCTGGGGTAATTTTAGACCTTGAAGAACATGAACTTAGGTATTATTTAAGAGTAACGGTGAGTGGGGTTAACCTGTGTTAGTGCGCTTTAGTGTGGGGTATTTAGTTTATTATTCTTTTTAGTATTTTTAAATTAGTAGTGATGTGTAGTCTTCATACTTGGTTCAGGGCACTAGTTGGACTTTCATACTCTATTCGAGGATTATATTATTTCGTTTTCAGGTGAGTAGTTTCATGCTACATATTTTTATAAATGTTCCCCTACCCTGAACTGTTGGAAAATTAAATTGTTGTTTCAAGACTAAACTATTTTGATAAATTATTCTATTATCAACGGAATCAAATTATTTCTGAAACATGTGTGAGCTTGGCATACTGTAAAATATTTGTTTTGGTCTCATGTTTATAATGGTAAACTACCATGTTTTGCAAAACTGATGTGCATTGATTATTGGGACCATCTGTATATTTTAGTCCAGGGAAATTATTCCACTGCGTGTGGTGACTCTGGCCATTAGGGAATAGATCCGAGTTGGGCCGTGATGACTCTAGTGCTCAACGATTGTAAGGAAAAGATCTAGGTTAGGCTAGGTGACCTTTAATCAGATCGTCTTAGAGAAAAGGCTCGGGTTGCCACCCTGAGGATGACTCCCAGTTCGGTATTGGATCCAACGGGGCTTATAGCCTTGAGAACTGTGTGGTATGTTACTTGTTATTTTTGGTACCCAGAAAATTATTGGTGTTCATGTTGTAATCTGTTTTAGGTGAAAAATGTCATCTATCATCTTCTTGAGAGACATGAGTACTTTAACTGTTGAACTGTAGAACCTTCTTTTTGAAACAGATTATCCTTATCAAACTGTATGCCAATCTAGTTTCTGTGATATATATATCTTATTTTGGAATTGAACCCTGTTTTCAAAACTGTATTTACTATCCATGTTGCTACTCACTGAGCTATCAGTTGACTTAGTTGTTTATCATTTCCAGGTGTTAAAAAGACTTAGAGTAGACTCATGGCATAGTGGAGAGTCAATTGCATTGACCTCTAGGACATTCATTATTTTGTTTAGTTGTTATGTCAAGTTTATGCATATTTATTTTTATTTTTATTTAGGTTCATTTAGGATTATTTTGATTTGTGGGTTGTTTATATTCCATAAGTTTGGATGGTATTGATTACGGTTGGTTTTTCTGTTTATACTCGTGACTTGTCACTGGTTTGAGTTTTGATTTCTTTATTTTTGGGCTATCATCACATTTATTCTTTGTGATTTGGGGTTCATGTTTAGGCTTACGTGTGCCTTGGGCTAAGTCCTTGTGGGCCACGGCCGATCATACTCGGGTTTGGGATGTGACAACTAATGAGTCCTTTGGTTAATAACCAAGTAAGATCCCATGAAGGTCAGAGAAATCAATATAGCCTTCCTTCAAAGTCCAACCACCTTAGATAGCAAAGCTACCCTTTTGATAGATCTTAACATGATATTAACACATGGTCTACACGAGTCAACGAGAAAATAAGGAATAGGTAATATAAAAGATATGCATAGATATATAATAATTACAAAATCATGTCTTAAATACAACATGGGATCTATCATTTACAATCTCAAAACACGTTTACAAACTAGTTTCTAATACTCCTAGGGTAGCCGTAAGTCCTCAAATGCTTCAGCTTTGCCTTTGATTGGCCTAATAGTCTTCAATACCTGACATAAAATGTCGTGAGCATTGAATGCCCAGTTAACGCACACACCCTGTCCTTTTTTCCCAATCCAGTACACCATCACAATTATAACAAGCAAGTAATGAAGCATGATAATCATTCAATAATAAAGGATTACAAGGTTAGATGTTAGTAATTTAGAAATCCCCCAAAGAGACTTTGTCCTTCCAACTCCAAGAATCGGATGCAGATTATTCGGTATGCCCTCTTTTTTGCTACTTTGTTGCAAAACTTACCTCAGATGCCTACCAACGGTTATCTACCACGTAGCGCCAATTGAAGGGCCTCAAAAGAGATGGTAACAATGGGCCTTGCCCAAATCCCTCCTTACACCAAAATACCTAGGGTCTGAATACAACTTCTTCGTTCAAGGGTTCTGAAACAACCGCTTGCGCAAGACTTTAATTTCAAGGGGAACACGTCCTGCTAATCAATTCAATTTGAATATAACTTTATCTCATAAAAGTACTCATGTGATCGAAACCCCAATAGCCACCCCATTAAGTTTTCCATTGAGATTAATGTTTTAAGTTGGTTAGTACAAGCAAGTAACAAAGGAATAAATTTGCATAGATGTAAGCATCATCGAAGGACTAAAATAGAAGGTATAAACCCATGAAATATGTAATATCATACCAAGACTTGATCGTATATTGATAAGCATATTCATGAGCACAATAGCATAAAATACCAATGCCAAACAGAATTTCCAAATTCAGTACTATTTAAAGATTAAAATTAAAAGCGCTACTTCAGATTTTTCTCGAACTCGACCTTCCTATGGTTCGTAGAGAATTTAATCTAGTTTTCAGAACATGTTTCGGAAATGGAATAGCTTAGCTAGATTTTTAGTTATTTAAGAAACACTCCAGCCCTGTCTAGATTCGTTGACCGTTATGAAAATAGGATTTTCTTACAAACTGCTCACTCTTTTTCAATGAAACCAATTTTTATTGAAAGCTAAATCCTTAAGGAAGGTTTTGACATAAATATGAGGTCTGTAATATGTTTCTACATTTTTTTAGAAATTTTGAAAGTTGGCTGTAAAATAGATTTTTCATGCACAATACTCAAAATAAAAAGATTTGTGAGAAAAAAGGCCAATTAAGAGAAAATTTTCACTTCTTTTGTGATGAAAACATACTAAATAATGTATCAGGAACTCAGATTTTTAAAGAGATTGTATGCCTTTAAAAAATGTGAGATTTGGGAAGAAAAAGGTAGTTTTGCATCTATTAAGAGAAAATATGAATAGAAGAAGGATTAAAGCCCAATTCATCAAATTGAACATATGAACACCATTAAAACACATTTGAAAATATGATTTTATATCTCTAAGAATATCTATTTGAAAAAGGGAAATAAAAGGGAGAGTTTTGTTGTGGCTTACTTGAGGCTTTGGTTGGTTAGCTAGCAAGACCTTTCCTTTCTCTCCTCTTCTCTCCCTCTCAGCTGAATAAAGTGTTTGTGTGTGTGTTCTTATATGTAAAATGCTAAGGGAGGGGTTGTTTTTATAATAAAATTGGTGTAAAAGGTCCAAAAAGCCCATTGGTTGGAATTGGATTGGATATTTTGGATTTAGTTTAAATTCAATAAAATAGTGGATGATTAGAAGCCTTAATTATGTACTTAAATATGATCTATTTAGGCTTAGGTCTAATTAAATTTAATCTAGTTACAAGTACAAATCTTATATGTACAAATTGGTACCAAAGTCAAAGACATATCCCACGATTTTTTATTTATCCCTTTTAGTACATTACATATATGTAGCTTTTAGGGTGGCTGGCCGTGTGGGTGATTTGAGGGACTTATTTTATTTTTTGTTGTGTACAAATGTTTGGAAATTGTAAAATATAGTGTATAAAATAGATTTCAGGGTACAAGTGTGTATACATAATGGTACTTGTTTGGGGTCAATTTGTGATTTAATAAAAATGTGACGGCTTTTGGGTTTAATTTATGAATTGGGACATTTATTAGAATTAAATTAAATAAGGTTAGAGAGTCTAATTCAATTTGGATTTCTTGTTTCGAATAAAAAGACGATCAACTGATGAACGTGATAAAGACTGGAAAAACATAGGTGTTTTAAGTGGTAATTCCATATTAAGGGTTTCAATTAATCAGTATTAGGGCATTAGAAATGATTCCTAAGTTCAGGGTTCAATCAGGGTTTGTAAGGGTTCATCTGTGTTCATCCGTGATACGTTTTTAGTTCTAGGGTTAATTTTGCCAATAAACGAGGAAGTAAGGGCTTTTATTATAATAATTCAAAAGTAAGGGTCTTACTAGGATTTACAAGATTTAGGGGTCTCACAACCTATCCCCCTTAAAAAAATTTTGTTCTCATAATTTAAGTTGTTTCTCCAATCTAAAAAAAAATGTGGATAATTTGTCTGTATTGTATCCTCGCGCCTCAAGGTAGGATCATACTTTAATGATCTGGATTATCTTTTCCTCTAAAGTTCTTCTCTCTTCTGTCCCGAGCCACCAATGGCGTCGTTCTAATAATAGCGTCTTGATTGAGTCGAGTTTCCTTTCTAATTAATGACGTGAAAGGGGTACATAGATCTCTTGTGATTTGTGAAATTTTTGAGCTACTTGCCATCTAGGATACAATGTTGTTGCTTTAATGTGAAGTTCATTTCTATCAATTCCTGAGGCAGTGATAGTCCAGGCCAACAAAACGCCCTCGTGTTTGTTAAGAATTTATCTGTTTAATCCTCTAGTACTGATGTCCTTGCGTTCGTCGATTCGTTGAAATTAGGGAATCTGGTCTATCATCCTTAAATAATAAAAATATTCCATCGGATGCATAAGTCGTCTCTCCTGGTACCTATTGATCAGGGCTTGATGTGTGAGTGATGAGTCTATATCTAAGATGATGTTGGGGATTGATGCGAAGAAATGCGATGAATAAAATATATACTCAAGAATTTTGAAGTACAAATATAAAGGCACCAAGACTAGGATTAACAAAAGGGAATTTACACATTTACGCTCGGACTACAGAAAGTCCTACACTCCTAAAAAATTTGAAAGGTCTCTGCTTCCTAAATTTCAAGAAGAGACGAGTTCTATCGTTCTGTTGGTTTCCTCTTAAATATCTCAACTTCTCCAAAATTTGATTCCCAATGTGGTGTAAGGTTTCGTTCGCAGGTACTGGTTTGTTCCCAGGGTTTCAATTTCCTAGTGTCGTATTCCTAGTGCATTTTTATTCACAGGCTCATGTGTTGTTGCATGTTTCGGTGTAGTCATTGGCTCGAGTGTTTTATTCTTAGTACGAGGTGAAGCGTAACTCGGGGTCTAATTATGGAGGCAATTTCTCAAGAGCAATCAACTGGTCTTAAAGTTATGATATAATTATCCTAGGGTGTTTGAAGCAATAACATACAGATACAGGAAAATACACAACACAACTTCATATATATATATAAGCAAAATAATAACTACAAGACTTTAAAGACTAGATTAATAGAAAGAATGAAAATATACGAAACGGTTATAGCATCAATTAACATAAGAATCAACTAAAATATGAACGATATAATGGAATGGATGACATTACGGTTTCAGACTTTAATTTAGTCAAGGTTATGGAAATAGTGACTAAACTAGATATTTAACTTGAAATTGTGTTAGCCATCCGCATTTCAAACTAAATATCCAAAATTCATCACCAAGTAAGGAAAATTAAATTATTTATAAGAAGCCTTGTGCTAAATAATCAAGGCTCAAATGAGTTCAATTTTACAAAAGGTAGTATATAAAATAGAAATAGATGCTCAAGACTTAATCTTGGAAAAGGATGACATCGAATAAAGGTTACGAATACAAGATGAGGGTTCAATGACAGATAGAAGATGCGTAGAATTAATAGTACGCCTACTGTGCGATGTAAGGCCTTCCTTAGAGTTGAAACCACTTCTCTATCTTGAAATACGTCCTCATGAGTCGATGCTGTTGTACCCAAAATTCGAACAAACGCCCCAATATAAGTCAAGATTTTTTTTTTTTGGATGTGTTTTAGTTAATAGAATAGGTAGTGTTATAATAATATAACATAGTCGGGGCAAGGTAGTCTCTAATCGCAGGTCGAAACACATAGGTAAGGGTTGAACCAAGGCTCTGGTAGCAAGTTGTGACGTCCCAAAAATTGGGAACATTTGAAAATATATTAACAATAAATACAGGGTTTATCTAAGATTACAAAATAGGAAACATCACTAATGAGTCCTTTGGTTAATAATCAAGTAAGATCCCATGAGGTTTGGAGGAGTCAATATAGCCTCCTTTCAAAGTCTAACCACCTTAGATAGCAAAGCTACCCTTTTGACAGATCTTAACAAGATATTAACACAAGATCTACATGAGTCGATGAGAAAATAAGGAATAGGTAATATAAAAGTTATGTATAGATATATAATAATTAGAAAATCATGTCTTAAATACAACATGGGATCTACTACTTGCAATCTCAAAACACGTTTACAAACTAGTTTCTAATCCTCTTAGGGTAGCCGTAAGTCCTCAAATGCTTCAGCTTTGCCTTCCATCGGTCTAATAATCTTCAATACCTAGCATGAAACACGGTGAGTTTTGAATGCCCAGTAAACGTACACACACCCCATCCCTTTTTCCAATCCAATACACCATCACAATTATAACAAGCAAGTAATGAAGCATGATAATCATTTAAAAATAAAGGATTACAAGGTTAGGTGTTAGTAATCTAGAAATCCCTCAAAGAGACTTCGTCCTCCCAACCCCAAGAATTCGGTGCGGATTATTCGGTATGCCCCCTCTTTTGCTATTTTGTTACATAACTTACCTCAGATGCCTACCAACGGTCATCCACTATGTAGCACCAACCGCAGGGCCTCAAAAAAGATGGTAATAATGGGCCTTGCCCAAATCCCCCCTTACACCAAAATACTGAGGGTTCGAATACAATTGCTTCGTTCAAGGGTTCCAAAACAACTGCTTGCACAAGACTTTAATTTCAATGAGAACACGTCCCTTTAATCAATTCAATTCGAATATAACTTTATCTCATAAAAGTACTCATGTGATCGAAACCCCATTAGCCACCCCATTTAGTTTTCCGTTGAGATTAACATTTTAAGTTCATTAGTACAAGCAAGTAACAAAGGAATAAATTTGCATTGATGTAAGCATCATCGAAGGACTAAAATAAAAGGAATACAACCATGAAATATGTAATATCATACCAAGACTTGATCATATATTAATAAGCATATTCATGAACACAATAGCATAAAATACCAATGCTATATAGAATTTCCAGAATTAGCACTACTTAAAGATTAAAATCAAAAGGGCTATTTCAGATTTTTCCTGAAATCGACCTTCCTTTGGTTTGTAGAGAATTTAATATAGTTTTCAAAACATGTTTCAGAAATGGAATAGCTTATCTAGATTTTTAGTTATTTAAGAAACACTCCATCACTGTCCATATTCATCGACCGTTACAAAAATTGGATTTTCTTACAAAGCACTCACTTCTTTTCAATGAAACCAATTTTCCTTGAAAGATAACTCCTTACGGAAGATTTTGATAGAAAACCAGGGTCCATAATATGTTTCTACATTTTTCTATAAATTTTGAAAGTTGGCTGTAAAACAGATTCTTCGTGCACAACACTCAAAATAAAAAGATTTGTGAGAAAAGAGGCCAATTAAGGGAAATTTTTCACTTCTTTTGTGATGAAAACATACTAAATAATATTTCAATAACTTAGATTTTTAGAGTGTTGGTATGCCTCTAAAAAAATGTGAGATATGGGAAGAAAAATATAGTTTTGCATTTATTAAGAGGAAATATGAATAGAAGAATGATTAAAGCCCAATTCATCAACTTTGAACACATGAACACCGTTACAGCACATCTAAAAATATGATTTTACATCTGTAAGAATATCTATTTGAGAAAGAAAAAAATAATAGAGAGAGTTGTGTTGTGGCTTACTTGAGGCTTGGTTGGTTAGCTAGTAAGACCTTTCCTTTCTCTCCTCTTCTCTCCCTCTCAGTTGAATGAAGTGTTTGTGTGTGTGTGTTCTTGTATGTAAAATGCTAAGGGAGGGGTTGTTTTTATAACAAAATTTTTGAAAAAAGGTCCAAAATGCCCATTGGTTGGAATTGGATTGGATATTTTGGATTTAGTTTGAATTCAATGGAATAGTGGATGATTAGAGGCCTTAATTATGTACTTCAATATGATCTAGTTAGGCTTAGGTCTAATTGAATTTAATCTAGTTACAAGTACAAATCTTATATGTACCAAAGTCAAAGACATATTGTAGACACCCCATTTTTGACCATCCTCAAGACTTGGACGTCACCGTTTGAACACTCGGTGATCATCCATGTTCGTGTTCGTCTTGAGTTCTCGGAGGTTTAGGTCGCGTGTCTTACCTCAAGACCTCTCGACTTGTTTGTTTTGTACTTGGTTGTGCACCAAACACTTGTGTTTTTGCTTCTGAGGGCAGGGAATGGCTTGTTGGCCATCCCCACACCTCACCGGCCATGGCTTGAGGCCACCAGCCCTATTTTTTTTGCCATCGGCCAAAGGTTATGGCCAGTCGGCACCTTTTGTGGTTGGTCGGCCACCTTTGTTGATCAATCGGCCATTTCTGCAGGTCGACCTCTTTCCATCTGCTTTTGGCAGATATTTTATGCCAGTTGTAACAGCTGGCATCCACAATTATGGAGGGATTTGCCTCTTGGTTTAGCTTGCTTTGGAAGCTTTGCAATTTCAAAATTCTATAAAGAAGGAGCTTCTCCTCCCTTCTCAAGGGTTCCAGAGGTTCTGAAAATTAGGGTTAGAGAGTTGCAATTTTGTGTGTGTATTTGTGGCCTAAAGTGACTTTTGTTCACACTATTGCACACAAACACCTAGTGTTACACCATCCTTGGTTGCTGAGGCTCTAAGGAGTTGTTTTCAGAGTTCTTGGGCTGGTTTTGATCCAAGGAAGGTGCTGGAGTGGTGTTCTTAAAGAGGTTCTTCAAGGGTAAGAAACTACCCTCTTTATTCCCCATTTTTGGACAAGCTTTTAGTCTATCTTGCATCTATTTTTAAGCTTAACTTATAACTGATAGAAGTTTTGTTTTTAAATGCTTAAGATAGTAGTTTAAGATCTCTTTGGTGTTTGGGGTTGTTTACCCTCTCTTAGGCCTTGTTTGGCCTCTTTTTGTGCCCTTCTTTGTGAGCTCCGGGACCACCTTGTATTGGCCTTCTCACCACTAAAATCCAGAGGGATTTCAGTGGTGGGGATGGTGTTTTGAGGTCCTAAGAAAGAGCGGGCCATCCCCTCTCCTTGTTGTCTTCAATATTTGTCATATTTGCCTCATATGTGAGAACCATTTTTAAGTTCATGTTGGCCATGTCTTAGCTGGTATTTGTGGTTGTTTTGCCATGGTATACCTCTATTTTAAGTTGGTTTAGACATGCCATGTATGCTTTATACACTTGTCTTGTAATCCCATGTTTTGGCCTTAACATGCATCATGTTGTAACATGTGTTTTTAGCATGATTTTGGCTCAACTCCATGAAGCTTTTAGGCTTATTGTAGCATGCTTAAGCTCTGATTTTGGTTGTTTTGGCCATGCTTGACTTGTTTTGTATAGCTACCATGTAATCTAGCTTGTTAGCTTTGAGTGTCCAAGTCATGAGCATGCTTTATTTGGATCATTTCAGTGGTTTGGCATCACTTAGAATATTATTTTAGTCCATGTTTCATGCTCAAACACTTGCACTTTTCACTCCTTTAATGTCTTAAAGAGTATGTGTTTTATGCCTCATGAATGTGTCATTGTGTATGCCATCATGTCTAGGCCTTTGGGATGACATCTAAGTGGTTTTTTTTTGGGCTCATTTTCATGTCATAACTCTATTTTGGGTCACTTAAATCATGCCATGTTTGGTTGTATTAGGTGTAGTGCAACACCTCTTTGATGGCCTTGCATGCTTCATGTTTTTGCCCCTTTGTTTTGGCTTGTTTGGCCTTGGTCATTGCATGTTTTAGGCTTATTTTGCCATGATTTACAACTGTTTTGGGTTATGCTTGCCATATGCCCATTGTTTTGTGTAGCATTGGTTCAATTCCCTTGCCTAGCTTTAAGCCTTAAGCCTTAATCATGCATGCTTGGCTTGTTTATGTGATTTGGCATCACTCTTAGCACCATTTCAGAGCATGTAATGTTGTCACATTTGCATGCTTTCCACTCCTTTTAAGTGTTCCTAAAAGTTGCTCTCTTAATGCTTAAATGTTAGGCCAATTGGCATGCATGTTTGTATGTGTTTTTGTCCTCATTTCCTTAGCATTTTGGCCACTGTTTTGGACCTATTAGAGAGCTGTCCATCTTGGTGTAAGTCCATCCTTCGCATGTTGTTGCATGCTCGCCTTGTGTGTTGTTGCATACTCGGCTCATTGCATGTTATTGCATGCCTAAGTTGCATCTTGCATCCTTGTTAGCTTGCATTTTGCAATATGTTTGATATGTTGTTATATGTTTGCATGTTTGTTCACATGCTCATGTTGCATTGGTTTGCTTGCATGGTTAGGTTGCATAGCATTGTGCATGTTGGCATCCCTTGCCTGTTGATCAATTATGATGGAGGTTAGGATCATTTGTATGTTTGCGTGCATTTCATTTGATATTGAAGTTGCACACTTGGCCTCTTGGGCCATCATGCATTGAAATGCGTGATTGATGGCCCGAGGGTCGAGAGCCACACTCCCTTGAGTTCATAACATGATAGGGAGGGTGGTCGTGCATACATTGCTTTGAAAATGCATTGCCATGCCTTGTCTGTCCTCTGCTGCAGCAAAATAGGGTTCTGCAGGAAGAGATGGCCGGTCGGCCATCTTCAGTGCCGGCCGGCTATGTATTGTTGGTCGATGGCCCCACTTTTGGTTGGTGACTATATTTCCATGGCCGGTGATCTTTTCTCATGGTCGGTGACCTCCCACAGTGTTCAGGGAGCAGTTCATAAGCAACCTTGGGACTTGTGCAGTCTTCAGAGATCCAGAGCAGTGTAAACAGAGGAAGCATGAGTATGGTGATGGATTTCCGAGCAGAGCCGAGCATGCACGCATTCATCCCTCTTCCCGAGGCCCCTTTACTGCTTTCTTAGCTTAATTAATTTGTTAAATTAGTTAAGTATGATGTAATATTTAATTAGCTTGTTAGTTAATTAATTTGTATTATTCTTTCTCTCCCTCCCTCGAGAGGGCGTAATTGTGTAATAAGCGTGCGTGTGTGTGGTGCATGTCTTCCAACCCCACGTCTTTCTCCCTTTTACTTACCCGCTTATGATGGTTAGTTCTAGGGCACGTTTCAATTAGCATCTATATGCTATGCATGTTTGTATTCATTCACTTGTATTGCATGCACCGGGCTCGGCGTATCATACTAATTGCATTGTACTTCAATTCCAACTTGAATACGTGTATCAAGTTGTCGCATTTCACATGCCATTCTTAGGATTAGCCGAGCCTATTCTAGTTACATTTTGCTTGCGATGCATTAGCCATTTTAACATGAACTAGGATCATGCATGATTGCTAACTAGTTTCTTTTTTTGGCTTGGAGTACACTATGAGTGTTTTATGCTTTAGCATCTTGCGTGAATGCGAGTGTTAACATGACAGCATGCTTGCCATGAGGCTAATTGCTTATGTGATATGATTTCCTGATTGCCTGTGGGTGAAGGTTGGATTGCTTGAATTAGAATAATTCATCGAAATCCACGTCTTAGCCTACTTGCGAGTAGCACCTTCAAACCGTTTTTCAAAACGAACATGAGATGTTTTGTTCTAATTCAGGCAACCCAGTCTATACTTGTATGCTGTGTGCATCACATAGTAATTCTAGGCTAATAACCGGAATAAGAGCACATAATGTTTTCAAAACTCGATATCATGGTTAGTAGAGGCCGATCTTTGATCGGGCGAGCGGGGGTGCTCATAGCTAACCTTCCCCAATCGTACCCAAGTTCCCGAGCCGAGGTAACTTTGGTGATGACGGACACGTGACCTTAGGCAATGAGTCAAGGTTTCCTAAATTTTCCCAAAACAAAATATTTAGGTGGTGACTCTGTATCTAGCAAAGCAGTCCATGTTTGGCACTTCTTTCTAAAAAATCTGTTCTTCAAAATGATTTGCCAGATTTGGACTCTTTGATGATTCATCGATCTTGCATTGCACTCTGCGAGATTAGATACAGGACCGTGACATTGAGTCCTGAATTGTAGTGAGCCCCAAATGAACAAAACGGGATTCCCTCCCGGGACGTTCGAGGACGTCTACAGTTTCTGGCGACTCTGCTGGGGACTTAGAGAACTTGACTCGAACGCATGATATCTTGTTTTGACTACACTTAAGTGTTTCTTTGCATGGCATGTGCATTGGTGCGCCTAGGACACAGTGTTTGCCGTCTGCTATTTCTGAACGGTTTGCCGGAGGCTCGCTTTGAGAAGTGTGCCATAAGGCTGACCGGTTACGGGCTCTGCCACGATGGGAACACAAACCCCGGTTTTCACCGGGGCACCCTTTTTGACCAATCGACCTAGTGTATATTCGGAATCCATAGTGACCATTCCAAACTAGGACAGGTTGCTTACTCGATTGTAGGTTGTTTGAAACCGCTGCGTGCGTAGTGAAACCCTAGCTCCTGACAAAATAGGATAAGGAAACCCTATCCCAACGTAGGGGTGTTTTGGCTCTCGTTTGCTTGCTACGTGTTGTTAGAATGTATTTCTACAGGGTTGTGCGTATTAGTTTGCAAGTCCGGGTGTTAGACCTGCGGGTATCAGTACCAGTGTTTTTGAGAATCAGTTATATCTGCGGGTATCAGTATGTTTAAGAATCAGTTATATCTGCGGGTATCAGATTCAGTTTTGAGGCAGTAATTTGGGGAACAGTAATTCAGTTATATCTGCAGGTATCTGTCTTGGTAAAATTGAGCTGAGATGCTGCCTATTTTCTCTTTCAGTCCAGAGATTTAGTTCAGAGCAACCAGTGTTCCCTTTTTGCTAAGGCAAGGCAGAGAAAGGCCAGTTAAGGCTCACCGGTTCATCAGATCTGTTAGCCATCAGTTGCGTCATCTCCGTTCAGTTCAGCGGACTTATGATGACACAAGATTCAGAAGAAATTATGGTCATGGCAGCCGCATTAGACCAAGGAAACATCTTACAGGACGAGACCAATGTTGAAGTACCACATCCGCCAAGGTCGCCTGTCGCGCACCCGGTCTGGACGCCCTAGTTGTTTCAAGCTCGTGAGCCAACCACGTTTGAATTGATGGCAATGATTGGCGACCTCCAGAGATCTGTGGCTGATCTCGCCTATGGAATGTCGGCTTCGCCACCAACCACATCCTACGTCGGGAATTTCGTACCACAGGAGCCCCCGCTATTGGGGCGAATTGTAATTGAGCTCAGCCAACCTGAGGTTGTCTCAAGCTATGGCCATGACATGTCAACAACAACCGAGTCCCACTCTGATGTAGCAACCCAAACCCTCGATCAAGCTGAGGCTAGAGGTAAGAACAAAGTGGGAATAGATGCTGATCCGTTGAACAACTGTTGTGGGCAGTCGAGGCTTTGAAAGCCGGAGGATTGAATAGGCAGCAAGTATTCGCAGTTATGGCTAAAACTGTGGATGACGCTTTCCCCGCTCCGATTGAGGGTAGTTCGAGCCAGGCAGAAAATCGGGATAGGAACCGTCATACCAAAACCTTTCCCTTCAACCCTAACTCTGCACCTGGAAAGGATCAGAAAGCCAAGGCAGCACCTGCCGATCTTTTTGCTAGTGCGTCCGGCAAAAGTCAGCAAACCTCGAAGTATCTACCCCGAGGTCGCAGGGTATTCCATGCCCTTTATATGCCTTTGTCTAAGGCGCTCCAGATCCTTGCCGAAAAGGGCCATTTCAGACCCCTTGAGCCTCGGCCTCTCCCGAAGAATCTCCCTTCCTGACATGATGCTGCCTTGTACTGTGCATACCACCAGCAAACCGGTCATAGCACCGACAACTGTTTCCGTCTTCGTCATGAAGTACATGATTTGATCGACAATGAGGTCATCCTCCCACCTACCTCAGCAAAGTCTGTCACTGCTGAGTTGTTAGATTTCGAGGGTACTACAAGTATGTGATCAGGAGTTGGTCCACCTGCGGGCAGCGCTCAGTTTACTTCGGATGTGGCGTATGGCACGCACTTTCGAGCATTTGCGAATGCTAGTTTTGCACTTTCTAACTTGGGTATTCAGTCAGTTTTGTTATCTTGTATATAGGTAGTCTTTTTGTACTATGTCGATCGGGTCTGTCTTGTTGTGTCGAGTCAGCCCTGTTATACAGAAGTTCGGTGATTTCGGGGGTGTTACCTCAGATATCACTATTTTATTTTGTGTTTATCTTTTCGCTTTCTTTCGAGTCTGTTTCTGCCATGGAGCTAGTTGCACTAGAAGATCTGAATGAAACAGCGGTAATTTTCACATGCTTGTGTTTGCTTCTGCCTTGCGCCAGTTATGCCAGAAGTTTGAATGAAACGACAGTGCATTTCACCTGCTCTTTTGTGCCTATAAGTCATTGTATTGACCTAAGTTTTTGAAAACTTTTTGAACATTGTGATGAAAGCAAAGAGGAAGGAATTCCTCGGGATTTGCAAAAAATTTGATCAATTGAGAGAAAGAGAGGCGTGCTAAGCATTTAATGATTGAGATCATGCTTGTTAACGTGAGTACTGAGAAGGATCCTGGCTTGATCCAGATTGGTTTTGCACTGTCTTCAGCGCGAGCGACAAGTCGCTTTCTTAAAAAATTTCAAAAAATGTTTTGCGCTATCCTGCGAAGACCTGTGCGGAATCACTCTTGAGATTATGCAGCTTAGGATCGCTCTCAGCCTCAAGACTCGACCCCTCTTGATTTCAAACCTTGAACTTGGATTCAGAATGTTCCAAGGCCAATCATGATGTAAGGCCTGTGTGGCCAGACTTGAAGCAGCCCTTGAACTAGGGGCAAAAATGTCAGATGTGCTCGAAGAGTCGAAGATGAGTCTTTTCTGCAAACCAAGGAAGGCTGGCAAGAATGCCAAATCCCAGAAGGGAAGAAAGAAGAAATTTCTGTTGAAGAACAACCGAGTTCCTATCCACAACACTAGGGGCAAATTCAGCCCCCACTGGATGGACTTCTACATCATCAGTAAACAGCAGCCATTCTCCTAGATTCAGGTGGCGTTGAGATCTCAAAACCATTTGACATGGACAAAGCTACACTTTTACCCTTGAGAGGCTCGCTGGGCCAAAAACCCGGAAGGGCGACCCAGGCAAAAGTTAGAGCAAGAAAAAGAAAAAAAAAAGAAAAATACAAAGAAATAAAAAAAGAAGAAAAAAAGAAGAAAAATGAAGAAAATGAAAAAAAAGAAAGAAAAAGAAAAGAAAAGAAATGAAAAGAAAGAAAAACAAAGCTCGCAAGGTTGAAAACCCGAAAGGGCGGCCTTGGCAAAAGTCAGAGCATAAAAGGAGAGGTTAAATACCTGAGTGTACCTTAACCGAAACTACGTAAGGCTTGATTCCCATGTTTGGGATACGTAGGCAACTTCATTCTGAAGTCCAGCCATAAACACTTCCAAATCGATTATGTCTATGTAATGGTTCTGATCATCTTTGTCATTTCTGTATCCGAGAGTTCGGTTGTGATCATCACTGTGAGGACTGATTACAGTTTGCTGCGGCGCCATCCAGACAAGGGGCAACTTTCCGTTGCCATGAGTTGCTGTTCAAACAAGGGGCAACTTTCCGTTGCCATGTAGCGTCCTTCAAATATGGAGCAGTTTTCCATTGTTATGGATCCGAGGTTGTGCATCTCAAGAGTAGGTTCTGTGCTCGTCGAGTAGTGGCCGTTTGCAAAAATAGTTTTTGAAATTACTCCATTTTTCAAAACTAGACCATTTCTTGGACCCAAAAGGGAAAATTTTCAGTGCTCATAGCCTAACGTGCATGATTTTGAATCAAAAGTTGCATAAGCGTGTTAATCAAACTCTTACATTGATCAAAATTTGTTTTAGTAGAAAGTCAAAACAAAAAATGGTCAAAATGATGAACTAGGGGCACAGTCGAGTCAGGCTTCCTGTCTTGTCCCCATTGTCAATGTACTTACCAGAAAGGGCATAGCGGAAGCTAACAGAAAAGGGCCGAAAGCTCTCAGCATCCTCCAAGGAACGAGGTATCAAGCCAAGTACGAAGCACGAATCCGAGTGGATTAGGATACTCCACTCCCTTATCCGGGGCATCGACTAAATGTCACCGGTGGAGTAGCCACGAGCTGATAGTGTTGGGGCATGAACCCACAACTTCTTATTTATCCATCAACCACCCAGGGGAGGGATTGAAAAATGAGAGATTGAAGAATAGAGAGATGTGCGATGAGAGAAAAAGTGAGAAAAGGGCTTTTTCAGAAAAATAGAGATTGAGTGCTAGAGTGATGTGAGAATCACAAATGAGAAAGGGTGGGAAACAATACCCGAAGAAACTGGCTCCTCGTGACTAGGAGGTCTCTTCCCTTTGTAACACGTCTGTGTGTCGTGTCTTATGTTGTTTTGTTCATCTCTTGTTTTGAGTCGTTTCGAGTGTTTCTCGATGCGTTTAGGTTGTTTGCCTTTTGTTTCTCTTTGTTGAGTCGTAGTGCGCTGTGGTCAGCTGTAGGCTCAATACCTCGGTCAAGAATTCATCTCTCAATTTCAAAACAAAATCATTTTGTGCTCAGAGTGTTGTGCCATTCTCTACATTTGTGGAAAACAAGATTTATTCTTTCATAAAACCGCAGGGTTCAACCCAGGTCCCGTGAGAACAGTAGAACCAGGACCTATCTGAAGCTATAGATTCCGTACTGCGATGCAAAAGAACAGAAGAAGGATTCGGAGCATCTGGGTTCGTTTCAACTCTTGCAGATTCCGTCTTTGCATCCCATGTGTTCAAACTAAACAGAATGCTGTGTTATGGGCTGTGAGTTCAGAATGAGCAATATTCAGAGTGGGCTGTATGTTCAGAATCAGCAGTGTCTTGTATGAGCTATATGTTCAAAATGAACAGAGTACTGTGTTACGAGCTGTGTTCAAAATGAGCAGTCTATGTGTTGAACATGTTGGGAACTTGTGATTGGTTCCACCTCCAGTGCCTTCCGGTGTTGATTCTACGAAGTCACACCTGGTGTTACTTCAATTTGCTTATCGAGTTGTTGCTCATTTGCTTATTGAGTTGTTACTCATTTGTTTACCAAGTTGTCGCAATTTTATTTATCAAGTTGTTGCTCTTTGCTTATCGAGTTGTAAACTTGTCGAGGTTTTATTGTTGCTTGTTGAGTCATTTGTTATGTTGGCTCACTACCTGGCCTAGTAGCACATGCATGTTCAATTTCCATTTGATTACATTGTTATGTAATATGATGCGATGCAATGCAATGCGATGCGTGAAATGGTAAATGTAACACCTTTTTTAGAAAAAAGTTTGTTTCATTCCATCATCTTTTCAAGTACATAGTTTTGAAGAAAGCAAAATCTGCCTGAAGTAGTACAGTGTGCCCAAAAGAAAAACAAAGCCAGAAAAAGAAGAAAAGCAGCAAAAGTCTAGATCAATGTCAACTGATCTCAGGCCTGAGAGTCTGTCCTCGTCCTCTTCCTGGACGAAGGTCCAGGAGCATCGTCGCCGACTCCACCATTTAAGCCCGAACCCGAGTCATCTCCAGTCTCCTCCTCAGACGACTCTGCCTCTGTCTCTGCCTCAGACTCATCATCGTTTGAAATCGGTGCCTGCGAGCTACTCCCAACATGAGTACGCCCCGCTTTGGTGTGGGGGTGTACTGCGGTCCCTCGCCCTGCTCTCCCTCCTTCTTGGACAGGTGCAGATGGTCCTACTGGAGCACCTCCTGCAGCCGATACCTGGAATGGGGCCTGAAAAGGGACAAATGGTAAATGCATCAGTTATACTACGCGAAGCAGAGTATGAGTACAGAATGCAGTGTATGAGTACAGTGTATGAATGCAATAAGCAGAGTATAAATACAGAATGCAGTGTATGAGTACAGTGTATGAATGCTGTAAGCAGAGTATGAATACAGAATGCAGTGTATGAGTACAGTGTATGAATGCTATGAGCAGTGTATCAGTAACAGAATGCAGTGACTGAGTGCAGTATATGAATGCCGTGAGCAATGCTGTGAACAATCCATGGGTTACAATGTATCAAAGCCGTGAGGGCCGCGTACCAAGTGCCATGTTGACAGTGCGATGCATCAGATTATGTGTGAAACAGATTGTGCACAGTTTGAGATTGTGGTTGAAAAAGCTTACTGGGATACCGTAAATAGCCAGCAGGTCGAGGCTCCGCTGTAGCATCCCCATCACGGAGGCGGTCAACTCGAGAGACTGGTGAGTGTACTCAGTAGAAGCCTGTAAAAGTGTTAGAAGCATCAGTATTCTGCGGAATATCAAGAGAAATGAAATGAAATGACTGTACAGGATGTAAAGTGTAGTAATACATACCGGAGGCAAATCGTGGAATCTGACTAGCTCGTGATCAGCCGGAGGGGGAGCAATGGGGATCTGGTAAGTCTCTCCACCCTGCCCTCAGCATGTCATCATCGTAGGTAACGCTGGCCACTCGTCTCTCTGCTCTCTCCGAGATCCGCTCCTGTCGCAGGCCCGAGCCATCCTCGGTGCTCCTACTCTTACCCCTGCCCCTGCTGCTGGCGCCGCTGGCCTCTCTCGCTCAGCTCGACGAGCACCAGTCAAAGGTCACATGATGTAAGCTTGAATGTACTCGGCGTAATCGCCCTCGTCCCTAAAGCCCTCCGAGTCCCAACCGATTGTATAATCCACCATCTCCTCGAAGGTGTATCTCCCAGTATGCCTCATATGGGTAGGGGGCGGCCTTGGGACTACCTGCTCCGGTAAGCCGAGGGTCTGCCGCAAGAAGCGCTCACCCAAGTACCAAGCGCGGCAGACTGGGCCCTCCAGTAAGACTCTAAACCAGGCAGTCTCTCGAGCACCGGCATACTGCTCTAGAACTGCGATGGGCAACAAGGCCCACGGTTGCCAGGTGATCTGCAAATAGCAGGAAATATAGTTTGTCATCCGCTATTTAAAGTACATTGTAAAGCAAAGCCAATAAAGCGAAATGTTTGACATACCTCAGCTGCGGTGATGGTGTCAAAATAGCGGCGGAAGAACATGAAGGGCTCCCGTGGCCTCCGCTCACACCTCACGTCAAAGCGATGGGAAAATGGGATCATGGGGGGCATCTCCTCGTCTGGTACTGGGGCAAGCCTTAGGAAACAGGCGTACACCCACAGCTGCAGAGTGTGATAGAGCAGACATGAGCAGGCTTATCAGATAAAGCAGTATACAGATAAAGGCGGAAATCAGAGAACAGTGTGCAGTGTATTATGCAATGTGTGCAATGTGTTGTACAGTGTGTGTAATGTACAGTCAGTGCAAAACAGATTGTGTGTGCGCAATGTGTATGGTGTACAGATAATGTAAAGCTGAAATGTAAAGTAGAGAAAAAAGGTGTACCTCCCAGGCTCGCCAGTAGCCTCCAAGCAACTGCCTGCTGAGGCGGGAGGATGAACTCATATATCCGTAAAGGGTGGCCAAGCCCGCGCCACCCCAGTCATATATGTCACATCCACAAGTGCGCTCAGCAGGTAGAGGGTGACGGTGTTCGCCCTGTCGGTGAAAAGCGTGGTCCCTAGCAAAAACATAATGAAACCACAAGCATACTGCTCCTCCTCCTCGCGGGTAGTAGGCGCCTGGATTCGGAAGTGATCCTCGAACCATGAGTACCGCACAAACCCTGCTCGAGCGAGAGGTGGCCAAGTGTCAAGTAGGTACATCTGAGCGGCGTCCCACTCGTCCATGTTTGTATCAAAGAGGATCGGATCACCCCCCACTCCAATGCCTGTAAGCATGGAGAAGTTGAAGGGAGTCATCGTCATCTCCCCGATGGCGGAAAGGTGGAAGGAATCGGTGGTATCCCACCACCTCTCCACCAAGGCAACAAGAAGAGGCCTGCTTGCAGTGAGGCGCGAGAGCCCCATGCAGAAACGCCCAAAGCCAGCCTGGTCAACGATCCGACGAACCGCGTCAGGTAGCTCCATGTACCATCCACGAGCGACGGTATTCCTATACCCTCGGAAGGCATGGGAATCTCCCTCTTTTCAGAACAAACGGTTGTGAAGCAGTGTTATAAATACAGTGTTGAATGTGCTCAGAATCAGTGAAAATGTAGTGTGTGCGCACGTGTTTAGATTCAAATAGATATCGGGTGCGGGTGTGCTCACAGTGAACTATAGCATACGATGTATTAGTGTGTTTGAGTGGTTCAGTAAAAATACAGTGTGTTTACACGTATTCAGATTCAAACAGATATCAGGTGCAGGTGTGCTCGCAGTGAACTACAGCATATGATGTATCAGTCTATTTTAGTGGTTCAGTGAAAACACAGCGTGTGTACACGTGTTCAGATTCAAACAGATGTCAGGTGTGGATGTGTTCACAGTGAATCACAGCGTGTGATGTATTAGTGTGTCTGAGTTAAGCAGTTAAAGAACGGAATCGACTATTGCAGTTATATGTTCTACATTACAGGAAATGAAACAGAGAAGAGTGTACCTCAGAAGCGTCGAAGGACAGATGTGACTCTGGCTCACGCAGTAGAAGCTATAGTGGGGTGCCTCGTGCATAGCTCCGAAAATGGCGGAGGCTGTCGGGAGGCAATACGTGTATCGCCGGCCTGTAGGTCGCCGGATCGAATGGCCGGATGTGAAGAGGCAGGAGCTCGGCCTCAGGGTCCACGTCCATCGTTGGAGGACTCCCACACTGTGGAATATCGTCTGCCATCTCAGAAAGAGTGCAAAAATGGCCGAAAGTGCGGAAAACAAGCAAGAATGTGAAAAGTCAACCCTAAGGTCAACCCCGAGAGGGTGAAAAATGAGCGGAAAGGTCGAAGTCCAGAAAGGGCATAGAGATCGAGAAAAACTCGGGGGAAACAAACCCCAAGTGGTGGAAATCGAGAAAAATACACTGAAACTAAGATTTGTTCGGTTCAAAACGTGTGAAACGGGGAGGTTTTCGCGAATCAAACGATGAAAAGAGCTCTAAAAAGCGACAAAAGCGTGGATCGAGGGTTGGAAAATGACCTAGAGAGAAAAGGGGAGAGTTTTCGAGCTTGGGCAAGTGAGAAAATAAGGGCTTGAAGCCCTATATTTAAAGACCCGTGGCCAAAAGACAAAACTGCCCCGACATAGCAATTTTTGGCCGGTCGGCCAAATATTTGGCCGGTGACTTTATTTCTTGGCCGGTGGATGGCCGGTGGTCTTTCCTTGAGGCCGGTGAGCCTCCCACACCCTTGGTTTGGTCATTTATGGGGTTTGGAACCTTCATTTCTCAAGGCAGTGCAAGGAAATACACTTTTGAACCTCGATCGGCCTTCGGGTTGACCTCGAACCGTGTTTCCAATATGCGATGCTCAATATGCGCAAGGTGTATCCTTTCATATCCTTTGGTATCTTGTAAGGTTCAATAACCACTTTAAATGCGTTGCATTGCATGTTTTGCCTTGTCTACGGTAAACATACATAGGTTGCATCGTTATGCATGCCGACACGCGTTGTAACGCGCATTTGAGTTCATTTGCATTGTCATGCATTTCAAGAAACACGTGTTGTAACGCGCATTTGAGTTCATTTGCATTGTCATGCATTTCAAGAAACACGCATTGTAACGCGCATTTCGGTTCATTTGCATTGTCATGTATTTCAAGAAACACGCGTTGTAACGCGCATTTGAGTTCATTTGCATTATCATGCATTCCAATAAGTTGCATTGTCATGCATTTCAAAAATCATGCATTGTCATGCATTTCAATTACACGCATTGTCATGCGTTCCAGTTCATGCATTGTCATGCGTGTCATAATTTGCATTGTTGTGCATTTCAATGATCATGCATTGTCATGCATGCCTCATTTGCATTGTCGTGCATTTCAATACATGCATTGTCATGCATTACCTCACGTGCATGGTTATGCACATTCTTTATCTCGCATTGTCATGAGCACGATACATGCATTATCATGCATTTTCCTTATATCGCATTGTCATGCACCTTCCTTATCTCGCATTGTTATGCGCATTTCATTTGCATTGTCATGCATTTCCTTAAAACATGCATTGTCGTGCATTTCTTTACTTTGCATTGTCATGCATTTTCCTCGACACGCATGTTTCGCTTCCACTTGCATTGTCGTGCACTCTTCACTTGCGTCGACACGCATGTTTCGCTTCCACCTGCATTGTCGTGCACTCTTCACTTACGTCGACAAGCATGTTTCGCTTCCACCTGCATTGTCGTGCACTCTTCACTTGCGTCGACACGCATGTTTCGCCTCCACCTGCATTGTCGTGCACTCTTCACTTGCGTCGACACGCATTTTTCGCTTCCACCTGTATTGTCGTGCACTCTTCACTTGCGTCGACACGCATGTTTCGCCTCCACCTGCATTGTCGTGCACTCTTCACTTGTGTCGACACGCATGTTTCGCTTCCACCTACATTGTCATGCATCTCGTTGCATGCATCCACTGCATTATCCATCTATGGCTTGCACCTTTCCATGTTGAGCTTGGTTTGGTATGTGCCTATACTTTTCACGTTGAAGCACGGTTATGATATTATGTGTACGCACCTAGTGTTGAGGGTGACGGCACCATTTTTGTGTTAGACGTGGTTTGTTTGCGTCCATGCCTTTCCTAGGCAAGATATGTTTTGGCCGCGCACCTTATCTATTACATTCCATTGCATATAGAATATATATTGCATTGTAGTTTGCATGCATTTATTGCATTATCCATCTATGGCTTGCGCCTTTCCATGTTGAGCTTGGTCTGGTATGTGCCCATACTTTTCACATTGACGCACGGTTATGATATTATGTGTACGCACCTAGTGTTGAGGGTGACGGCACCATTTCCGTGTTAGACGTGGTTTGTTTGCGTCCATGCCTTTCCTAGGCAAGATACGGTTTGGCCGCGCGCCTTATCCATTACATTCATTGCATTGTAGTGCAGTGTGTTGCATCCAGCATTTAGGATCACGATCTTTCCTCAGCGGGTCATTCCTCACTTATATCATGCCACCCAATTACTTGTATTTTGTGTTCCGTCTACACACACATAGTTCTGCATGTGTACGCGCCTATTCCACTGATGGGATTGTGGTTTGAGGGTGTCGGCACCTTTTCTATGGTAGACGGATTTTGCATCTCCATCCCTTTATGATATTTGTGAGGTTTTTGTACTGCTTTTGGTTTGATCATCTCAAATACACTGCATATCACTTGCATTGTTTATTACATTGTTTTGTAAATATTGCATATCATTTTGCATCTTATACCCGCATTGTTATGCGTCACACTTAGGTTGCATTGTTTTGCATCATTTCCGCATTGTTATGCGTCGTCCTTAGGTTGCATTGTTTTGCATCCCTCCACTCGCGTTGTCACGCAGTTTTAAATTGCATTGTTATGCATATTTCTAACGATATTGTACTTGTTAAGTTTCGTTCTTTTACAGGCATGATATTGTATGTACGGTTCATTTGAAGCTGGCACAACCAGACGAACCGGGCAGGCATTGTATTCTCCGTGTGAGACGTAGCGAGAATTGAATAATTCTCTTATATCCTCTCTGCATTGTAATGTAGTTTGGTTTATGCTAGCTTAAAACTGTTACATGTTATGTTTCGTTACAGCTTTCTTTGCATGATCATAAGTTATGCTCGGCTTTGTGCATTATTCTTGCATTTTGCCCATGCCTTCGGGCGCATATATTTGTCTGTAACTTGTATGCTTTGTCTAAGTCATCGGCCTTGTCAAAAATGGGTCGTCTCTGGGCTTTGACATTCACTCCCGTCATTGTTATGACTTTTGAGTTCTATCAAAGAGGGGCAACTGTAGACACCCCATTTTTGACCGTCCTCAAGACTTGGACGTCACCGTTTGAACACTCGGTGATCATCAATGTTCGTGTTCGTCTTGAGTTCTCGAAGGTTTAGGTCGCGCGTCTTACCTCAAGATCTCTCGACTTGTTTGTTTTGTACTTGGTTGTGCACCAAACACTTGTGTTTTTGCTTCTGAGGGCAGGGAATGGCTTGTTGGCCATTCCCACACCTCATCGGCCATGGCTTGAGGCCACCGGCCCTGTTTTTTTTGTCATCGGCCAAAGGTTATGGCCGGTCGGCACCTTTTGTGGTCGGTCGGCCAGCTTTGTTGATCAATCAGCCATTTCTGCTGGTCGACCCCTTTCCATCTGCTTTTGGCAGATATTTTATGCCAGCTGTAACAGCTGGCATCCATAATTGACCCTCTCCATACATGTGTATGAAGGGATTTGCCTCCTGGTTTAGCTTGCTTTGGAAGCTTTACAATTTTGGAATTCTATAAAGAGGGAGCTTCTCCTCCCTCCTCAAGGGTTCCAAGGGTTCTGAAAATTAGGGTTAGAGAGTTGTATCTATCTATCTCTATATCTCCCTCTCTTCACTCATTTGTGTGTGTATTTGTGGCCTAAAGTGACTTTTGTTCACACTATTGCACACAAACACCTAGTGTTACACCATCCTTGGTTGCTGAGGCTCTAAGGAGTTGTTTTCAGAGTTCTTGGGCTAGTTTTGATCCAAGGAAGGTGCTGGAGTGGTGTTCTTAAAGAGGTTCTTCAAGGGTAAGAAACTACCCTCTTTATTCCCCATTTTTGCACAAGCTTTTAGTCTATCTTGCATCTGTTTTTAAGCTTAACTTATAACTGATAAAAGTTCTATTTTTAAGTGCTTAAAATAGTAGTTTAAGATCTCTTTGGTGTTTGGGGTTGTTTACCCCCTCTTAGTCCTTGTTTGGCCTCTTTTTGTGCCCTTCTTTGTGAGCTCCGGGACCACATTGTATTGGCCTTCTCACCACTGAAATCCAGAGGTATTTCAGTGGTGGGGATGGTGTTTTGAGGTCCTAAGAAGGAGAGGGCCATCCCCTCTCCTTATTGTCTTCAATATTTGTCAGAATTACCTCATATGTGAGCACCTTTTTTAAGTTCATGTTGGCCATGTCTTAGCTGGTATTTGTGGTTGTTTTGCCATGGTATACCTCTGTTTTAAGTTGGTTTAGACATGCCATGTATGCTTTATACACTTGTCTTGTAATCCCATGTTTTGGCCTTAACATGCATCATGTTGTAACATGTGTTTTTAGCATGATTTTGGCTCAACTCCATGAAGCTTTTAGGCTTGTTGTAGCATGCTTAAGCTCCGATTTTGGTTGTTTTGGCCATGCTTGACTTGTTTTGTATAGCTACCATGTAATCTAGCTTGTTAGCTTTGAGTGTCCAAGTCATGAGCATGCTTTATTTGGATCATTTCAGTGGTTTGGCATCACTTAGAATGTTATTTCAGTCCATGTTTCATGCTCAAACACTTGCACTTATCACTCCTTTAATGTCTTAAAGAGTATGTGTTTTATGCCTCATGAATGTGTCATTGTGTATGCCATCATGTCTAGGCCTTTGGGATGACATCTAAGTGGTTTTTTTGGGGCTCATTTTCACATGTCATAACTCTGTTTTGGGTCGCTTAAATCATGCCATGTTTGGTTGTATTAGGTGTAGTGCAACACCTCTTTGATGGCCTTGCATGCTTCATGTTTTTGCCCCTTTGTTTTGGCTTGTTTGGCCTTGGTCATTGCATGTTTTAGGCTTATTTTGCCATGATTTACAACTGTTTTGGGTTATGCTTGCCATATGCCCTTTGTTTTGTGTAGCATTGGTTCAATTCCCTTGCCTAGCTTTAAGCCTTAAGCCTTAATCATGCACGCTTGGCTTGTTTATGTGATTTGGCATCACTCTTAGCACCATTTCAAAGCATGTAATGTTGTCACATTTGCATGTTTGTATGTGTTTTTGTCCTCATTTCCTTAGCATTTTGGCCACTGTTTTGGACCTATTAGAGAGCTGTCCATCTTGGTGTAAGTCTATCCTTCGCATGTTGTTGCATGCTCGCCTTGTGTGTTGTTGCATACTCGGCTCATTGCATGTTATTGCATGCCTAAGTTGCATCTTGCATCCTTGTTAGCTTGCATTTTGCAATATGTTTGATATGTTGTTATATGTTTGCATGTTTGTTCACATGCTCATGTTGCATTGGTTTGCTTGCATGTTTAGGTTGCATAGCATTGTGCATGTTGGCATCCCTTGCTTCTTGATCAATTATGATGGAGGTTAGGATCATTTGTATGTTTGCGTGCATTTCATTTGACATTGAAGTTGCGCACTTGGCCTCTTGGGCCATCATGCATTGAAATGCGTGATTGATGGCCCAAGGGTCGGGAGCCACACTCCCTTGAGTTCATAACATGATGGGGAGGGTGGCCGTGCATACATTGCTTTGAAAATGCATTGCCATGCCTTGTCTGTCCTCTGCTGCAGCAAAAGAGGGTTCTGCAGGAAGAGATGGCCGGTCGGCCATCTTCAGTGCCGGCCGGCTATGTATTGTTGGCCGATGGCCCCACTTTTGGTCGGTGACTATATTTCCATGGTCGGTGATCTTTTCTCATGGTCGGTGACCTCCCACAGTGTTCAGGGAGCAGTTCATAAGCAACCTTGGGACTTGTGCAGTCTTCAGAGATCCAGAGCAGTGTAAACAGAGGCAGCATGAGTATGGTGATGGATTTCCGAGCGGAGCCGAGCATGCACGCATTCATCCCTCTTCCCGAGGCCCCTTTACTGTTTTCTTAGCTTAATTAATTTGTTAAATTAGTTAAGTATGATGTAATATTTAATTAGCTTGTTAGTTAATTAATTTGTATTATTCTTTCGGTCCCTCCCTCGAGAGGGCGTAATTGTGTAATAAGCGTGCGTGTGTGTGGTGCATGTCTTCCAACCCCACGTCTTTCTCCCTTTTACTTACCCGCTTATGATGGTTAGTTCTAGGGCACATTTCAATTAGCATCTATATGCTATGCATGTTTGCATTCATTCACTTGTATTGCATGCACCGGACTCGGTGCATCATACTAATTGCATTGTACTTCAATTCCAACTTGAATACGTGTATCAAGTTGTCGCATTTCACATGCCATTCTTAGGATTAGCCGAGCCTATTCTAGTTACATTTTGCTTGCGATGCATTAGCCATTTTAACATGAACTAGGATCATGCTTGATTGCTAACTAGTTTCTTTTTTTGGCTTGGAGTACACTGTGAGCGTTTTATGCTTTAGCATCTTGCATGAATGCGAGTGTTAACATGACAACATACTTGCCATGAGGCTAATTGCTTATGTGATATGATTGCCTGGTTACCTATGGGTGAAGGTTGGATTGCTTGAATTAGAATAATTCATCGAAATCCACGTCTTAGCCTACTTGCGAGTAGCACCTTCAAACCGTTTTTCAAAACGAACATGAGATGTTTTGTTCCAATTCAGGCGACCCAGTCTATACTTGTATCCTGTGTGCATCACATAGTAATTCTAGGCTAATGACCGGAATAAGAGCACATAATGTTTTCAAAACTCGATATCATGGTTAGTAGAGGCCGATCTTTGATCGGGCGAGCGGGGGGTACTCGTAGCTGACCTTCCCCAATCGTACCCAAGTTCTCGAGCCGAGGCAACTTTAGTGATGACGGACACGTGGCCTTAGGCAACGAGTCTGGGTTTCCTAAATTTTCCCAAAACAAAATATTTAGGTGGTGACTCTGTATCTAGCAAAGCAGTCCATGTTTGGCACTTCTTTCTAAAAAATCTGTTCTTCAAAATGATTTGCCAGATTTGGACTCTTTGATGATTCATCGATCTTGCATTGCACTCTGCGAGATTAGATACAGGACCGTGACATTGAGTCCTGAACTGTAGTGAGCCCCAAATGAACAAAACGGGATTCCCTCCCGGGACGTTCGGGGACGTCTACACATATCCCACGATTTTAGCAATTTATCCCTTTTAGTACATTACATATATGTAGCTTCTCGGGTGGCTGGCCATGTGGGTGATTTGAGGGACTTATTTTATTTATTTTTTTGTGTACAAATGTTTGGAAATTATAAAATATAGTGTGTAAAATTGATTTTAGGGTACAAGTGTATACATATAATGGTTACTTGTTTGGGGTTAATTAGTGATTTAATAAAAATGTGAGGGCTTTGGGTTTAATTTATGAATTGGGACATTTATTTTAGTGTAATTAGGGTTAGAGAGTCTAATTTGGTTTGGATTTCTTGTTTCGAATAAAATGGCGATCAACTGACGAACATGATAAAGACCGAAAAAACCTAGGGTTTTTAAGTGGTAATTCCATAGTTAGGGATTCAATTAATCAGTATTAGGGTATTAGAAATGATTCCTAAGTCCCAGGTTCAATCAAGGTTTGTACAGGTTCATCCGTTATATGTTTTCAGTTCTATGGTTAATTTTACGAATAAACGGGGAACTAAGGGCTTTTATTATAATAATTGAAAAGTAATGGGTCTTACTAGGATTTACAAAATTTAGGGGTCTCACAAAATGCATACAAATGCAATCCTCAATTCAATTTTACAAACTTTTATTGCTCAAATGGACCCATGTGTGAGATATACATGCTCTGATACTACTCTGTCACGACCCAAACTCGCTCTTAGAGGTTTAGGCCGTAAGAGGCCAACAATCCTAGATTACTCGACCTCAAAGATAGAATGCTCAAAATATATAATTAAAGATACGGGCCCTGATGAGGAAGCAGAAAATAAAATTTGTCCATTGAGCTGTGCTTACATGATATGAACGAAAACATACATAACACATCCTACATCATACTTAGAATATTTTCAAACATTCATCTCATATACATAAACCAAGATCAAAACAATAACATAATGAACTATACAAACCCAAGCATCGCAAGCTTGACCAAAACAAAGGCTGTGGCCTCGACGCGGAGGCATAACTCGGGTGGCTTCACAAAAAGGGTTGAATCCAAAGCAGCCTTTAATGCGAGTCTTCCTGATATATATATATATATATATAAAATGGAGTGAGCTGGAAGCCCAATGAGTAATCTCTAAGTAAAGGGGTTAAATGAATGAGTTCCATGACTTATCAAAGCAATAATGTACTTGACATACTTGAAAGCATAATTCAGAAACGTATAATAACAATTACAGTTCATCAAACCTTTCATAACTTAATACAAAAGCCTTATTTAACTTGTCGAAATACTATACGGAACATTCTTATAGAATGACTTCATTCAAAACACCCATAATGGTGACTTATACAGAACATCACACTTGATTGCTTATGCGAAACATCACTTTGATGGCTTATACAAAAATATCTTTACAAAGACATTACTCACCTTGGCTAGTTTGATGTTCTTCATCAACGTTCCAACCAACACATTACACATAACCATACACATTGAAACACATTGTTTGAATCGAATAAATGTTTCTTATCTTTTCTAATTCAATTACTCCTGTTGGTTTCTTACTTATTAATCCTCAATGAGTCATGTTTCATGCCTAGGAATGCTTAGAAAAACATGAGGACAAAGATATGAACCCAGAACACCTTTTCAAAATATACTGAAATAGGGCCTTCACTCGAGCCACCATTTGGTCGCTTGAACAATCAGAGAGATATGCAAAACTTCTGGATGGGTCTGAAGTGCACTCGAGCCAACTCTTTATTGCTTGAGTGGATGCCAAACACACAATGAGTTTGCTCGAGCCAAACTTTGGTAGCTCGAGCGGTCTGTAAAGATTACAAAGATTCTGGAAGCTCGTAAAGTTTGCTCGAGCCACCACTTGGTCTCTTGTGTAGTCTGTCAAAATTTTGGGTTTCAAAACTATAACTTTGAGATTCCAAACACTAATTCAAAGCCTTGGGTGATGCATGGCTTGCTCAAAATCATAGAATTGCTTTAGAAAACATGTATACATGACCCCTTAAAAACCGTTTGCTCAAAACCTCACCAAAATTGAACTCGCAAGTCCATGCATGCAAGATTTTCCAACCTCTTTTCTCAAAACTCATGTATTTAACAAAATTGAGCTCAAGAGCTCTGAATGTATAAAACTCCTTTCCAAAACATGAAATGAAGAGTCAAAGCATGATGAATCAAAGATGCATGTACAAATTAACTCTCAAACTCAACAAAGATGATCAAAACCAAACTCAAAATGGTAATACTCAACATATTCTTGCATGCATGTGAAGCTACAACACTTTCTTGACCTCCTTTAACATAATAAATGCAAATGATCATATCCACTCCATGAACTCAACTCTAAAATGGATTATCTTCAAGAATTGAGGATACAAAACTTACCTAGAGCCTTCAATTACACTGATTTTTACACAATCTTGGTTCGTCTAGCAGAGATCTTCAAGTTCTTCTTCCAATTTTCATTTTCTCTCTCTAAAATGAGAGCGCACACACACTCACTCTCTCTAAAATATTATCTATGATTTTTGCACTCAAAAGCTGAACAAGAATGATCTCAAGCTCTCATAAACACGTATATATAGCTAGGATTAGCTTAATACATTAATTAGATCATAAGGCTAATTAAACACAACTTAATTTGTCAAACTGGATCAATTTTTAATCAAACTTCTGAAATAATTCTAAAAATTCCAAATATGAACATAAATCATAACAGATAGTTTTCAAATAAGATAGATATACACAAATTAATCACAAGGCACATATCACAATTAAAAATTAACACATAATTAAATAAGTTTCATTATGATATGTGTGTTGGGGTTGTCAGAAGTGGACTTAGCAGTTGGCAAGATTCACTCTGCAACTAAGTTCCATGTGATTGAGGTGGATACGAATTACTACATGACACTTGGCAGAGCTTGGATACACCGATACAGGGCTATCCCACCAAGTTACCACCAATCTGTAAAGGCAAAACTAGGAAAGAGAACAGTAACTATAAACGCGTTTGAAAAGCCGTTTGGGACAGAGGAGGTACATTACTCTGATGTAGTTTTCTTCACCGAGTTGTCAATAGATGAAACCCCAAGGGTTGGTAAAGTTGCTAGTGTAAAGTTATTGAGGTGGGCAGACATTCGAGACGAAGTGACGGTTCCAGGAAGCATGGGCACAAGAGAAATAACAAATCACCAAGTCCCTCACCAAAGATTGTTAAAGTGTACGAGGGTGGCAAGGCAGTCTATTACCTTTGACAATCTTAAGGGCTACACTTCGTACCCTGGAAGGATGGCCTCAAGACAAATAAATGTGATGCTGACGATCTGAAGAAGGGTTGGTTAAGGTACCTAAAATAGCTACAGAGTACATGCAAGATGGACCTAAGCCACAACATAAGGTACTTGATGAGGTCAACCTCAACGACTTATTAGGGCAGAGCAAGGCCATGCTTATCAGCGGTACAATAGCTCTAGCAGTTAGGGCAGAGTTAGTAGCACTGCTAAAGCAATACAGTGATGTCTTTGCTTGGACATATGATGAGATGCCTGGCCTTGACCCATCTCTCGTCCCCCATCAATTTCACACCTTTTTCTAACTCTAAATTAGTAAAGTAGCATGCCAGAAAGTACCATCCTGATCTTGAAGCAAAGATCAAAGAGAAGGTAGAGAAGTTGAAGAGGGCTAAGTTCATTGAGCCCATATAGTACCCAACCTAGTTAGCAAATATTGTGTCTCTGAAGAAGAAGAATGGCCATATCAGGATTTGCATGGATTTTCGCGACCTGAATAAGGCCTACCCAAAAGTTGAGTTCCCACTGTCCCATGTCGATACCTTTATCGACTCCACTTCAGGACATTAGATGTTCTCATTTATGGATGAATTCAATGGCTATAATTAGATAAAGATGGTGGCGAAAGACGCAGAAAAGACAACATTCAGAACACCATTAGGAAATTTTTTCTATACGATGATGCTCTTTAATTTGAAAAATGTGGGGCAACCTACCAATGGGCTATGACTGTAGTGTTCCATGATGTGCTACATCACGAGGTAGAAGTGTATATGGATAATCTAGTAGTAAAGTCTATCATGCCAGATCGACACCTCTGCGATGTAGAGAAAGTTTTTTAGAGTTGTCAAAAATTATGCCTGAAGATGAACCTCTCAAGTGTGCCTTTGGAGTTACTGTGGGAAAGTTCCTCGGTTTCTTAGTGCACCAACGTGGAATTGAAGCAGATGGAGATAAAATTAGTCGATCTTGGCAATGCCACCGCCCCATTCCCAAAAACCATTAAAGAAATTCCTAGGCAAAGTGTCATACCTTAGGATGTTTATTCTAACCCTTGCTAAAATAACCTTTTCCTTTGGGACATTGTTGAAAGGGAATCAAAGTTCAAATGGTTGCAAGATCACCAACAAGCTTTCAATACGATAAATAAAGCACTTACCTCGCCACTCACAATGATTGCCCCGTTAACCCGAAAAACCTTTACTACTTTATCATACCTCCACACCTTGGTCTATCGAAGCTTTACTAGTCCAAGACATAGTTGGCGTTGGAAAACCAGTCTATTACATCAGTCGAAAAATCAATGATGCTGAATTATGGTATACCCCAATTGAGAGACATTGTTTAGTCTTAATCTTCACAATGCAGAAGTTGTGCCTTTATTTTTTTGGCACATCCGATCTAGGTTGTGACCAAGAGTAATCTAGTTCGGTACTTACTAAGTAAGCCCGCTCTAACTAGGAGAATGGCAAGGTGGCTATTTGTCACGACGCTAACCCATTCCTAAAGGCTTAGGCTGTGACCGACTAGTAATCCCAGATTACCTCAGGCCTCAAAGACAAAACTGATAATTAATAATAATAACAGGGCCTTGTGGAAACAATATTAAAATATAAACATGTCCATCAAGCAGTGCATAAATGAAAGTCCGTATGAAATTTGAACTTGATCCATCTCATAGATGCGAATACAACATATGCCTTAGCATCTTATACCCATATACAAAATATCCATACATAACCAGTTCCAAAACAAAAGAACTAAACAAAAGAAACAAGGTAAAACATCTTGATCCACAAGGTTGACACAACTTGGCTCCGCATGAGTCCAAGATCGCCCCATTACGGAGGCACTCCAAAATGGATGATAAAATGGTGGACTCTCGAGGTTGCCTTATGCTTGATGCTCCATTTGCTTACCTACATATATATAGGGGAATGGGGTGAGCTAAAGCCCAGTGAGTAATACCAGTATAAAGAGGTTAAATGAATGATGTCTATCATGGTAAAAAATTATATCACATGAGTTCAAAGCAGATCATATTTGAATACTTGTTATATCAAAGTTCTCAAATTATAATCATATGTGGTACATCCATTAGTGCACAAAGGGACCACATGGATTGGATAGAGGCACCATATAGGTCTAACAGAGGGACCACTTAGATCTGATGGAGGGACAATGTAGATCTAGCAGAGGGACCATATAGGTCTGGCAGAGGGACCACTTGGGTCTACATCAGAGATCTTTGTACACATATCACATGGGCCTTGGTATTGGTACCCCCAGACAAGGGCTACACTAAGGATGACACAATTACATTTCCAAAGGGACAAATCATTCATTTGTATCCAAATAGCATTTCGAATAACATTCTTGCTGTAATTCAAAAATACATTTCAACATATCTTTACAAAGATATTACTCACAGTGGCTGGTACTAATGATAGACCTCGGTTGACCACCAACACAAATCATATAACACAAATACACATTGAACACACATATGAAACAAGTAACGTATCTTAGTTTGATTCTCTTATGTGTTTCTAGCTTATTCAATGACTAAGAATGTTCAAATGATTGAAAAGAATGCCAAAGGGCATGAGGATGAAAATATGCACTTGTAAGTATTAGCCAAAATTTGCTGAAAACAGGATGTTCACTTGAGCGCACACTTGGTCGCTTGAGTAGTGTGGCTTGTCTGCAGAAGTACTGGATGCTCGAATGTTATGCTTGATGGTTGCTCGAGCCAAGTGCAGAACAAAAGTGAGTTCGCTCGAGCAGACATTTGGTCGCTCGAGCCAACGACCAAATGACTGTAAAAGTACTGGATGCCTTCATTTATAGCTCGATGAAGGATAGCTCGCTCGAGCGAACTGGATGAATTTTGGGTTTTCCAAATTTGTGTTTGAAGTTCAACGACACTTCTTTCAAGTTCAAAGCTTGAATGGTTGGTCTCAAAAGCTTAGAAACACTTTATAAAACATGAATATTTGGAGATTATGAAACCATGTTGTAACGACCCCAAAATGTGTATCAGAAGTTACCTTTATGTAATTATGGGTTAATGTGCTTTAATTAAATTATATCTATTCGAATTGAAGAATTATCTATTGAGTTACGACTTTAAAACTGCAATTGACGACCTTTATGGGTTCAGGAATCGAAATTGAGTATATAAACATGTTAATGGGAATTTTTAGAGCCATTTGGGAAAATTAATTGGAAATTTATTTTGTCTGATTCATTAAGGTGTGTTTGGCTGGTTAACTTTGCGCTGCAAATTGAAGGCCTTAGAGGCTTCAGAAATCAGAACAGAGTACATAGCTATAATCAGCATAATTTTTGGAGTCATCTGGGAAGTTTAATTAGAATTTGATTTCATACGATTCATAAGGGTGCGTTTGGCTCTCCCTACTTGTAATAAGCTTATGTATATATATATATATGATATGAGTTGTTGAACTCATCAATTGGAGACCAAAAATATCTAAGGGAGAGGGGGGAGAGAGAGAGAGAGAGAGAGAGAGAGACAAGCTTCTCTAAGAGAAAGAGAGAGCTCAAATTCATGGGGGTTTGAAGATAATTGAAGAGATTGAGGAGAAAGGAAGAAGATCAACCATGGAAGCTTGGGAAAAATTAAAGAGATGTAAGGGAAAAGCAAAGATTGAACTAAGGTATGGAAATCTATCTTGAATCCTTTTTGTGGGGAAGTGGTTTGGAAATACTCTTTTAATCCATTGGGACGCTCGAGATCCTCAGCTAGTAACCTGAAAAGGAATAAACACTCCGGTCGGGGGTGTCAGAATTAGCACTCCGACGGTTAAGTCAGTGTATGCTCTCTTAGTTACTTGTATCTTAAGTTAAGCGTAATAGTTCCCACATACCTCTTTTTGGTTGTTGTTCTTCTATTTATATACACTCCTAGTCCTCAGGATGGGGCCCACTACTAATCTGTCATGTGATTCCTCACTCGGCCCTTCCTTCGTCGTAACCCGACTTCCAATCGGCCCCTCGTTCAGCTGGCTTTGTGGCCGACAAAGATATTCGGCATCCAGAACATACAAAACGGGGGCGAGTACAACATGTACCGATTATCTAAATGTGTATTCGGCCTATCTGCGTCCACTTTTATCCGGCTCCCACAATTGGCCCCCAAACACCCCACTAGCACTAGTTAGTCGGCGTGTTTGGTTTCGAATTTGAAAAGTCAAAAATTCGGCGGTTAACCTCATTCCAACGTGTGTCAGAACGCACACGTTTTTTGGCCATCATTACAAATTCCCGCCTCTTCGTACGCGTCCTCCATTTAATGTGATTTAAAACTTTGTCTCTTCGAATGTATACTCTGAATACTCAAAGTTTCTGTCTCGTCTTCTAATTTAACTCCTTCACTTCGCGACCTCTGCAATTTCCTCCTGTCTTTCATTATACCTCCTGCTCCCTGTAGATGCGCCCGAACGTCCCGGGAAAATTCCGTTTTGTTCATTGGGCTCACTACAGTTTGGACTCGATGTCACGGTTTTGAATCTAATCTTGCAAAGTGCAATGCAAGATCGATAAATCACCAAAGAGTCCAAATCTGGCAAAACGTTTTGAAAAACTGATTTTAGAAAGAAGTGTCAAACATGGACTGCTTCGCAAGATACAGAGTCGCCACCTAAATATTTTATTTTGGGGGAATTTAGGAAACCCTGACTCGTGCCTAAGGCAACGTGTCCGTCATCACCAAAGTTGCCTCGGCTCGGGAACTTGGGTACGATTGGGGAAGGTCATTCCATGAGCACCCTCACTCGCCCAATCAAAGATCGGCCACTACTAAGCATGATATCTTGTTTTTGAAAACACATGTGCTCTTATTCCGTTTATTAACCTAGAATTACTATGTGATGCGCACAACATACAAGTATAGACTAGATTGCCTAAGTTGGAATAAAGCATCGCATATCCGTTTGTTTTGAAAATGGATTGAAGTTTGCTACTCGCAAGTAGGCTAAAACACAGGTTTCGACGAATTATTCCAATTCAAGCAACCCAACATTCACCCACAGGCATTCAGGCAGTCATATCACATAAGCACATAGCCTCATGGTAAGCATGCTATCATGGCAGTCACTCACACGCATGCAAGGATGCTAAAGCATAAACACTTACCAAGTACTCCAAGCCAAAGAAAGAAGCTAATTAGAAAACATGCACGAATCCTAACTATGCTAAGATGCCTAATGCAACACATGCAAGAATGCAACTAAGATAGGCTCGGCTATTCTAAGATGGCATGTGAGATGCTACAGGTAACATGTATTCAACTTGGAATTGATATACGATGCAATTAGTATGATGCGCCAAGCCCAGTGCATGCAAAACAGATGAATGGATGCAGACATACGAGCATAAGGATGCTAATTGAAACGTGCCCTAAAACTAACCATCATAAGCTGGTAAATAAAAGGGAGAAAGACGTGGGCTTGGAAGACATGCATCACACACACGCACACTTATTACAACAGTTGGCCCTCTCGACGGAGGGTCCAAATAAATAAGACAACACCAACTAGCTAATCTAAGCTAATTTAATTAAGCTAGTTATTACACAACCAAAATGAATAATAAATTACAGCTAATTATTACACAAGTCTAATTAATTAACAAATTAACTAAGTAAGCAATCAAGCTAGCATGTAAACTACATGAATGTGGACTGCCTCAGCTCTGCCTTGAATGATAAAGGATGCATGCATGCTTGAGTCGCCTTGCGCAGAAATCCATCGCGATGCCCCGGCTCGCCTTTGTTTGCAATTGATTTTAGAATTGCACAAAGCTCCAAGGAGATGAAACTCTACCCTGGGAATCTTGGGGGAGGCTGCCGACCAGCTATAAGCATTGGAGACCACCTACCGACCACCGTTGGTTGTGAAAACCAGAAAAAGGTGGTTGGCCTGCCAGAAAACCTGGTCAGCCGACTAGTTTCTTCTCCTGGTTTCTGCATTTTCTGCAACAAAGGCAAGAGAGAGAGAAAGCAAGGTATTTGCAATACATGTGTACACGACCATTCTCCCCATCATTGCATAAGCTCTAAGGAGTGTATTCCTTGATCCTCGGGTCACCAATCATACATCTCGATGCATGATGGCCGAGGAGTCGGATTACACGACTCAATGTGAAATCAATGCACATATAAACACATAAATGCCTAAACTCCATCATGTGTTAGTCAAGAGTGTCGGCGACCAAGAATCGAGGCACGTTTCATCACTCGGAGTATGAAACGTCTCTCGTTTCCCGTGTTTGGACTAACTCCTATTCCAAACACAATGCAACAAGTAGAGTGGCATGCACAATGCGACCTCAAGCATGCAATCCTAAGGCGATGCAACCAAGTCATGCAAACATGTAAAGGATGACGTGCAAACATGCAAACTAGCATACGCAATGCTACGAACTAACAATGGCATACTCAATGCACATGATACTATATGTCATACACAATGCACATGTGAAGACTATCATACACAATGAAATAAACAAGGCATGCGCAATGCAATGATTAAACATGCGACAACGCGGCATACTCAATGCTATGAACTGCAATGGCATACTCAATGCAAAATGGACTTAAACCAAAATGAATGGGCCTTAGCCACACCCAAATCAGTGGCCATACATGATGAAAATGAAGCAACAAAACACATGCAAACATGCAAGATGCAAGGGCCCAAAGCCTAGGGCACAAGATACAGCTGTATGAAAGCATGGAAAGGATGAAATATGGCATACAACAACACATGTTCCAGCTCTGAAATGACATACAAAATGGTCTCGAATCATGCAAATAACTCGTGTTATGCATGTTGAATGGCTCAAATACCGAAACTAGTGAAGTGCATTACACTAGAGGTACGCAAAGCAATGCCCAAATGACAAAACCAACTCCAAACAAACCTTAAGCACGCCCAAAACAGTGGCAAAATAAGCCAAGACGGTGGCTCGAAAGGCATAAGAATGAAGCTCAATGCAAAGGCTCATAAATGTGGTATAATGATGCAACTCTCAAACATATTGAAAGAGTGACAAACGTGAGAATATGGCCAAGAAATAAACTCTGAAATATCATGCTCAATGATGCTAAAACATGCAAACACCTCAAGTTAAGCATGTAAGGGGATTCAAAACTCAAGGCTAAGCAAGCCTATTACACTACAACCATACATGGAAAGAATCATTCGACCAAGGGACCTCAAAATAGAGCTAAGGCAGCCCAAAATATGAACAAAATTAGTTTGGAGCATGGCCAAAATATGCTAGCATAGAGGGCCAAAACAACGTGCATTGTGAACTAGTGAACATGAGTTACAATACAAGCATATGAAGCATGTGAAGGACTACCAAACCAAGGAAAAATAGAGTCATGGCATGCCAAATGATGGCCAAAAACCCACTGAAACAAGACCAATCCATGCAAGAATGACATGCTCCTTTGATAAGCCATGAAAGGGATTACTCTACACATGCAAGAAGCAAGCAAAAGGGGACCAAACCAGCCATGGTCACAGCCTAGGAAGGTCCTCAAAGTCACTAAAAAGGGCCTGAACTAGGCCTCCAAATGGTATAAACATATGCTCCTTTGGTAGGCCAAAAATGCTAGTAAACAAGACAACAAGAGAGGGGGTCACCCCTCTCTGATTTAGGCCCTCAAGGCCACATTCTCACCACTGGAAATCCACTGGATTTCAGTGGTAGGAAGGCCAAGCAAAGACTAGCTCGAATGCCTTATGGCATGACACAAAACAAGGCTAAATAGAGCATGCAAGAGGGTAGATGACCCTCAACACCAAAAGAGCCTTAAACAAACATGAAAAACACTTAAATATGAACCTTTTTTCCGTTGACAACAAAGCTCAAACAAGTATGCAAATGAGGCAAAGAGAAGGATCAAAATAATGCTTAAAAGAGGGAAAAGTGATTACCCTTGAAGCTCAGCAAAACCAGCAAACTTTGGGACCAAAAACCAGCTCTTTAACCTCTGAAAACAACCTCCAAGAACCTCAAATCAATGGTGGAAGTGTATGGCTATGAGGTGTAGTGTAAAAGGGTCAAGAACAATGCACCTTATGAGCCAAAAGATAGAGATATAGGGAGATATGTATTGTTTTGCCTTAGAGAATTTCTGAACCTGGTTCAAGGAGCGGAAGGGCCTCTCTTATAGACAAACAAGGCCAAAGCTTCTTCAAGAAGCTAAAACAAGGCTCAAGATCCTCCATACACGTGTATAGAGGATGCAATCTGTGCACTCCAGCTGGCACAGCTGGCATCCACAACACCTGTACAATATGACGGAAGGCCGCCGACCAGTTAAAGTGGTCGGCCAGCCACTTTTTCTGGTCGGCCGACCACTTTTCATGAGGAAGTGGTCGGCCAGCCACTTTTTCTGGTCGGCCAGCTAGTTTTTCTAGTCGGCAGGAAAATTCTGCTTTCCAAGTCTAACTTCAAATGGCCATAACTCCTTCATATGGACTCCTTTTCAAGTCATTCTTGTGTCCAAATTGAAGCCCCAGAAGTAAGCTTTCCAATGGTGGCAGCCTTGCATCAAAATTCCAACTATGAAAAAAGTTATGCCTGTTTTGGTGAAGCCGCGCAGTTTTGGTCCTACCCGGATTCATGCCGACAAAGCGCGACATTTAACAAAATGCGAGTGTCGGAACATCGTAGAAACTTTATTTTCAAAACATTTCGAAAGAGAAGGTTTCAAGGTCTAAAATCTTTTGATCAAGATTGTTTTGGTCCAAAAGGGGCATGAAGTTGAGATTTGCCTCTCTCCTTGCTGAAGAAACTGAACTTTTGCCCTGCACACATTTCTCCACCAAGTAAACCATCAGTAGTGCCCAAGTCTTAAGGACGGTCAAAAATGGGGTGTCTACAATTGCCCCTCTTTGACAAAACTCGAAAGTCAAGAAGTGACGGGAGTGAATGTCAAAGCCCAGAGACGACCCATTTTTGACAAGGCCAAAGACTTAGACAAACAGGCAAGATAATCAAAGAGATGTGCCCGCAGGCAGGGGTAGAATGCAAAAGATATGCACGAGGCCGAACATAACTTATGATCATGCAAAAAAAGCCGTAATGAAGCAAATATGCACAATCAATGCAACAATTTAAGCAAGCGAATACAGACCAAACTACATCACATGTAGAAAGGATGGAAGAAAATTATGCAATTCTCACGAACATGTGCGATAGATACATAAAGGTGAACGAAGTGTGATAGATACACAGAGTGAGCACAAAGTGTGATAGATGCACTAAGTGAACAAGTATGATAGATACACTAAGGGTGAACACGAAGTGTGATAGACGCACTAAGTGAACAAGGGTGATGGATACACAAAAGGTGAACACAAAGTGTGATAGATGCACTAAGTGAACAAGTATGATAGATACACTAAAGGTGAACACGAAGTGTGATAGATGCACTAAGTGAACAAGTATGATAGATACACTAAAGGTGAACATGAAGTGTGATAGATGCACTAAGTGAACAAGTATGATAGATACACTAAAGGTGAACACAAAGTGTGATAGATGCACTAAGTGAACAAATGTGATGGATACACAAAAGGTGAACACAAAGTGTGATAGATGCACTAAGTGAACAAGTATGGTAGATACACTAAAGGTGAACACGAAGTGTGATAGATGCACTAAGTGAACAAGTGTGATGGACACACAAAAGGTGAACACGAAGTGTGATAGATGCACTAAGTGAACAAGTATGATGGATACACAAAGCGTGAAAACAAAGTGTGATAGATGCAATAAGTGAATAAGTACGATAGATACACTAAAGGTGAACACGAAGTATGATAGATGCACTAAGTAAACAAGTGTGATGGATACACAAAAGGTGAACACAAAGTGTGATAGATGCACTAAGTGAACAAGTATGATAGATACACTAAAGGTGAACACGAAGTGTGATTGATGCACTAAGTGAACAAGTGTGATGGATACACAAAAGGTGAACACAAAGTGTAATAGATGCACTAAGTGAACAAGTATGATAGATACACTAAATGAATGAAGTGTGATTGATACACTGAATGATTGAAGTGAGTGAAGTGTGATTGATACACTAAATGAATGAAGTGTGATTGATACACTGAATGAATGAAGTGAGTGAAGTGTGATTGATACACTAAATGATTGAAGTGAGTGAAGTGTGATTGATACACTAAATGAATGAAGTGTGATTGATACACTAAATGAAGGAAGTGAAATGTGATTGATACACTAGAGCAAATGAAGCGATTGAAGTGTGATTGATACACTAAAGTAAATGAAGTGTGATGGATACACCAAGGTGAATGACCTTAAACGGAACTTCTTTGAATGAACTGTACATACAATATCGCCTGGTTGTGCCAGTTTCAAATGAACCGTAGATACAATATCGTGCATGAATGAGAAAGAAACTTGATAGGTACAATGCAATACAATGCATGATGTTTAAGGAATGCAATAAACAAACCTAGCGGCACTTTTAGAAAGCACCTCATGGGGTGAGCGGTGATGAACCGCTCTACTCTGACGGGGATCTTCCCTCGTGTTCTTCGAACACTTACCTTCAACTTAGAGTACAAAGGCTCTGAAATACTAACAATGGTTCTTCATGTAGAACACTTTGGATGCTGCCTTTCTTTCTGATCAAATTCACAACTTTCCCTATTCTCCAACGGGGTGACAGACTAGGTTGGTTCAGTATCCAGAATTGAGGTGCATACACGCTATCTCAACCTATGGGGCTTCCATACAGATTTCAAGCCGAGGACATGCCTCTGGGTATTTAAACCTGACTTTAGTCTCGGAAATTCCGAACCTTTGCGTTCTAGGCAACAACCATTCGAACTCTAGTTTTCACCATCGCAGTTGGTCTCCTAGGAACTCATTGCAAACACAGCCAAGATGCCTCTGGCAGGGAATGGTACTCAGGGAGAGCACTTTTGATCGCCATTCTAGCTTGAAGCAGACTTGATCTTGAGCTTGAGGTAGAGGGACACTCATACTTTGGAGCATTGGCAAGACCTGAAGAGGTACATACGGAATGCAATCTCGGAACTTACTGAAGTTGAAACAAACTCAGATACCCGACATTTTCCCTCTTTTCTTTTGCTTTGCAGTCTAGAACCTATATAGCTTCAGATAGGTCCTAGTTTTACTGTTCCCGCATGACCTGAGTTGAACCCTGCGATTTTACGAAAGAACGAATCTTGTTTTGCACAAATGTGGAGAACGGCACGGCACTCAGAGCACAAAACGATTTTACTTTTGAAATTGAGGGATGAGTTCTTGACCGGGGTATTGAGCCTACGACTGAACACAGCGCGCTACGACTTAACAACGGAAAACAAAAGGTAAACAACCTAAACACATCGAGTAACACTCGAAACGACTCAAAACAAGAATCGAGATAAAACAAAAAGACACAACACTCTGACGTGCACAGGGAGCCTGTTTCTCTAGGTATTGTTTCCTACCCTTTCTCATTTGTGATTCTCACATCACTCGGTCCTCAGGCTCTGTTTTTTTCTAAAAAAGCCCTTTCCCTCACTTTTTCTCTCACCGCACATCTCTCTATTCTTCAATCTCTCATTTTTTATCCCTTTCCTGGGTGGTTAATGGATAAACAAGAAGTTGCGGGCTCTTGCCCCTAGCATTTTGCTAGATTCTCTTTTTTCTGCGCACAACAGTGAACTTCCCCCACAGAGGGGTTGTGATGCGGCTGGATGTGCAGCAGATCTACAATTGACATTGGTTGATGATGCTCTACTGGGGAGTTTGGACGTGATTAGATCTGTCCAGATGAGAGAATGGAATATCCTGCTCTGTTCCAGTTCGTGCTTCGCACTTAGCTTGATACCTCGCTGCTTGGAGGATGAGAGAACATTCGGCATTTTGCTGTTAGTTTCTGTTGTGCCCTTTTCTGGCAGATACGGTGTCCTTTCTGGCAAGTATGTTGACAATGGGGAAAAGACAGAACACTTGATTTAACTGTGCCCCTAGTTCATTATTTTGACCATTTTTTTGTTTTGGTTTTCTACACAATTTTGACCAACATGAGAGTTAGATTAACATGCTTGTTCGATTTTCTGATTTAAAGTCATGCAAGTTAGGTTATGAGCACTGAAAATTTTCCTTTTTTGGTCCAAGAAAATGGTCCAGTTTTGGAAAAATGGAATAATTTTCGAGAGAATTAGTCAACCTCAGTAAAAATTCTCAAAAACTATTTTTGCAAATGGCCACTGCTTGACCAACGTGGAATTGACTCTTGAGATGCACAACCTCAGATCCAAAAACAATGGAAAATTGCCCCTTGTTTGAAGGACACTGCATGGCAACAGAAAGTTGCCCTTTGTTTGAATAGCACTGCAGCACACTGTATGGCAACGGAAAGTTGACCCTTGTTTGAATAGTACCGCAGCGTACTGTAACCAGTTCTCATGGTGAAGGTCACAACCGAACTCTTGGATACAGAAATGACAAAGATGACCCGTTCAATCTCATAGACAGGACAGTTGAATTAGAAGTGTTTCATGGCTGGACTTCAGAATGAAGTTGCCTACGTATCCCAAAGATGGGAATCAAGCCTTACATAGTTCGGAGGTAAGGTACACTCGGGTATTAACCTCTCCTTTTGCGCTCTAACTTTTGCCAAGGCCGCCCTTTCTGGGTTTTCAACCTTGCGAGCTTTGTTCTTCTTTTCTGTTCAATTCTTTTCTTCTATTTTCTTTTTCATCTTTTCTTTTCATTTTCTTCATTTTTCTTCTTCTTTTTTTTTTTTTTATTCTTTGCATTTTTCTTTTTCTTTTTGTTCTTTTTGTTCTTTTTCTTGCTCTAACTTTTGCCTGGGTCGCCCTTCCGGGTTTTCGGCCCAGTGATCCTCTCAAGGGTAAAAGTTTAGCTTTGTCCATGTTGAATGGTTTGAGATCTTGGAGCCATCTGAATCCAAGAGAATGGCTGTTGTTCGTCGATGATGTAGAAGTCCATCCAATGGAGGGTGAATTTGCCCCTAGTGTTGTGGATAGGAACTTGGTTGTCCTTCAGCAGCAATACTTTCTTCTTTCCCATTCTTGCCAGTCTTCCCTGGTTTGCAGAAAAGACTCATCTTTGACTCTTCGAGCGCATCTGACATTTTTGCCCCTAGTTCAAAGGCTACTTTTGATCTAGCTTCGCAAGCTTCCTTTGATCACATCTAATATTCTCACCCCTAGTTCATGGGCTGCTTCTGATCCGACCACATGAGCCTTACATTGTGGTTGACCGTTTAACATTCTGAATTAAGGTTCAAGGTTTGGAAGCAAAGGGGTTGAGTCTTGAGGCTGAGAGCGATCCTAAGCTACACAATCTCAAGATCGATTCCACACAGGTCTTCGTAGAACCACGCAAAACATTTTTCAAATTTTTTTAAGAAAGCGACTAATCGCTCACGTCGAAGACAATGCAGAATCAATCTAGATCAAGCCAGGATCCTTCTCAGTACTCACATTAACAAACATGATCTCAATCATTAAGGGCTTAGCACGCCTCTCTTCCTCTCAATTTGATCAAATTTTTGCAAATCCTGAGGAATTCCTTCCTCTTTGTTTTCACCGCAGTGTTCAAAAAGAGTTTTTGAAAAACTTAGGTCGATGTAATGAATTCAAGGCACAAAAGAGCAAGTGAAATGCACTGCCGTTTCATTCAAGTTCGCTGGCACAACAGGCTTAAAGCAGAAACAAGCATAAAAGCATGAAAACCACAGTTGTTTCAATTAGATCTACTGGTGTAACTAGCTCCCTGGCAGAAACTGACTCAAAAGAAAGCGAAAAGACAAACACAAAACAAAATAGTGATATCCGAGGTAACACCCCCAGGATCACCCGACTCTAACAAAACAGGACTGACTCGATACAACAAGACAGACCCAACTGACTCAGTATGAAAAGACTAATTCTATACAACGGGACAGACTCTAAATGACATAACAAAACTGACTCAATACCCAAGTCAGAAAGTACAAAAACCAGCATTCACAAATGCTCAAAACAATGCGTGCCATACGCCACATCCGGAGTAAACTGAGTGCCGCCCGCAGGTGGTTCATCCCCTGATCACATCACATTATCTTCCAGGTTCACTGATCCAGTGACGATGGACTTTGTTGAGCTCAGCGGGAGAATGACCCCGTTGTCAAACAGATCCTGTACTTCATGGCGAAGATGAAAGCAACTGTCAGTGTCATGACCGGTTTGTTGATGGTAGGCACAGTATTTAGTCTGGTCATGCTTTGGATGGATAGGATCGGGTAGAGGCCGTTGTTGCAACGGTTTCAGATATCCTTTCCGGAGTAAGACCTCTAGAGCCTTTGACAAAGGCATGTAAAGTGGGGTAAAAACCCTCTTGACTCGAGGTGGATATTTGGTTTTTTGTGAGCTACTTTCGGACGCACCGGTGAATGGGGTAGCTGTTTTTGATGCGGTGGTGCTCACCATGCCCACTTCAGAAGATCTTGCAGCTGCATCACCACTGGTGGTCGCATTCGAACTGCGGGAAAACGCTCTCCTGGGCTGCTCCTTCTCCTGGTCAATGAGGCCCTGCTTCATAGCATCCTCGATTTGCACCCCAATCTCATGCAAATCTACAAAGGTGGGTAAGGGGAGAACGATCATCTTTTGCATGAGCTTGGGCTGGAGGTTGCGCACAACCATCCGAATCTAATCTTTGTCAACGGGCCTGATGGTCATCATCGAGGCTTTAGCCCTCCAGCGGGTCACAAAATCGGAGAAGCTCTCCTTCGGTTCTTGTCTGGTGGTCTCGAGATCACGAGTTGTGACCTCGATCTGTGTGTTATAGAAGTATTAAGCGATAAAGGCCTCAGCCAACTCTTCTCATTTCCATTTCACAGAGTCCTCCAATTTCGCATACCAGATTGCGGCCATCCCAGACATAGTTCGGCTGAAGAGAGACAACTTCTGGGCTGTGGTCAAACCCATTGGCCTCAAGATATCAGAAAACAGGTGGAGGTGCACCATTAGGTCTCCAGAGCCGTCGAAGCGGTCGATATGCGGCATTTTGAATCGGTCTGGCAGAGTCACGGCCGAATCGGTGTACCCATCATCAATATCTGAAATGGACTTCACACCCTGAGACTTCTTGAATAACTTTTCTAGCTTGCTCACTTTTAGTGCTGTGGGGTCCGCTTCGAACTCAAAGGGAGAATCCGGTAGGTTGGTGGGTGTGGGTGCCTTGGACAGCTGGGGTAGGATTGGGGGCGGAGCCGGCCCCGTTGGGATGTCCGTATCTTCCTAGACATTTGCTGTCTCCTTGAGTATTGGGACTCTTGGTGGGGGAGGAACTAGGTGTGAAGCAGATGCTCCGGTTTGCTGCTGTAGCCTGGCGATTAACTCTGCCTGTTGGGCCACTACTTTTGCTTGGCGTGCAGCCATTTCTACCTGGCGAGCAGCATCCTGCTGCATGACCCGCATACTTTCCTGGAGTTGACGCATCATCTCTTCCATACTATCTGAAAACTGTTGATCTAACTGAACAAGTGTGTATCTCCTTTCTGAGGTGGAAACAGATATCTCAGCCCAATTGCGCACAGGTGAGGTGGATAATGACCGCTGAACTAGGGACTATTGAACGGGTGATTTGTGCCTGATTGGCCTTTTCTTGCCTTACTACTGGTGAAGGAAACACTGGTTGCTCTGAACTGAATCTCTGACCTGACAAAGTCTATCAGCACGAATCCAATGCACCCGGGGGATATTGGAGCCCTCTGAAGCTATAGTTCCACGACTACCTTGCAAAAGAGAAAACAGATAGCATCTCAGCTTGATTTCACCAGAACAGGTATAAGCATAGCTGAATGACTGTGCTCTCTACTGAATTCTGCCCAAAACTCTGCCAGTAAACTGATACCCTTAGGTAAAATTGATTCCCCCAAAATACTGATGCCCTCAGGCCTGATACCCAGACTTGCAAACTGATACATGCATTCCTGTTGAGGCACACTCTAAAAGCACATAGCAAACAAGTGAGAGCCAAAACATCCCTATGGAGGGGTAGGGTTTCCCTGTCCTATTTTGTCAGGAGCTAGGGTTTCACTATGCACGCAGCGGCTTCAAACAACCTACTATCGGGTAAGCAACCTGTCCTAGTTTAGGATGGTCACTATGGATTCCGAATATGCACTAGGTCGAATGGTCAAAAAAGGGTGCCCCGGTAAAAATCGGGGTTTGTGTTCCCATCGTGGCAGAGCCTGTAACCAGTCAACCTTATGGCACGTTTCTCAAAGCGAGCCTCCGGCAAACCGTTCAGGAATAGCAGATGGTAAACACGGTGTCCTAGGCGCACCAATGCAAATGCAATGCAAAGAAACACAAAAGTGTAGTCAAAACAAGATATCATGAGTTCGAGTCAAGTTCTCTAAATCCCCAGCAGAGTCGCCAGAAACTATAGACGCGCCCGAATGTCCCGGGAAAATCCCGTTTTTTTCATTGGGCTCACTACAGTTCGGACTCGATGTCACGGTTCTGAATCTAATCTCGCAAAGTGCAATGCAAGATCGATAAATCACCAAAGAGTCCAAATCCGGCAAATCGTTTTGAAAAAACTGATTTTAGAAAGAAGTGCCAAACATGGACTGCTTTTCCAGATACAGAGTCGCCACCTAAATATTTTATTTTGGAGGAATTTAGGAAACCCTGACTCGTGCCTAAGGCCACGTGTCCATCATCACCAAAGTTGCCTCGGCTCGGGAACTTGGGTACGATTGGGGAAGGTCATTTCATGAGCACCCCGCTCGCCCGATCAAAGATCGGCCACTACTAAGCATGATATCTTGTTTTTGAAAACACATGTGCTCTTATTCTGTTTATTAACCTAGAATTACTATGTGATGCGCACAGCATACAAGTATAGACTAGATTGCCTAAGTTGGAACAAAGCATCGCATATCCGTTTGTTTTGAAAATGGATTGAAGTTTGCTACTCGCAAGTAGGCTAAAACACAGGTTTCGACGAATTATTCCAATTTAAGCAACCAAACCTTCACCCACAAGCATTCAGGCAGTCATATCACATAAGCACATAGCCTCATGGTAAGCATGCTATCATGGCACTCATTCACACGCATGCAAGGATGCTAAAGCATAAACACTTACCGAGTACTCCGAGCCAAAGAAAGAAGCTAATTAGAAAACATGTATGAATCCTAACAATGCTGAGATGCCTAATGCAACACATGCAAGAATGCAACTAAGATAGTTTCGGCTGTTCTAAGATGGCATGTGAGATGCTACAGGTAACATGTATTCAACTTGGAATTGAAATACGATGCAGTTAGTATGATGCGCCGAGCTCGGTGCATGTAAAATAGATGAATCGATGCAGACATATGAGCATAAGGATGCTAATTGAAACGTGCCCTAAAACTAACCATCATAAGCTGGTAAATAAAAGGGAGAAAGACGTGGGGTTGGAAGACACGCATTACACACACGCACACTTATTACAACTGTTGGCCCTCTCGACGGAGCGTCCGAATAATTAATACAACACCAGCTAGCTAATCTAAGCTAATCTAATTAAGCTAGTTATTATACAACCAAAATGAATAATGAATTACACCTAATCATTACACAACTCTAATTAATTAACAAATTAACTAAGCAATTAAGCTAGCATGTAAACTACATGAATGTGAATTGCCTCAGCTTTGCCTTGAATGATAAAGGATGCATGCATGCTCGAGTCGCCTTGCGCGGAAATCCATCGCGATGCCCCAGCTCGCCTCTATTTGCAATTGATTTTAGAAACTTTCATAAAGCTCCAAGAAGATGAAACTCTACCCTGGGAATCTTGGGGGAGGCTGCCGACCAGCTATAAGCATTGGAGACCACCTACCGACCACCCTTGGTGGTGAAAACCAAAAAAGGTGGTCGGCCTGCCAGAAAACCTGGTCGGCCGACCAGTTTCTTCTCCTGGTTTCTGCATTTTCTGCAACAAAGGCAAGAGAGAGAGAAAGCAAGGTATTTGCAACACATGTGTGCACGACCACTCTCCCCATCATTGCATAAGCTCTAAGGAGTGTAGTCCTTGATCCTCGGGCCACCAATCACGCATCTCGATGCATGATGGCCGAGGAGTCAGATTGCACGACTCAATGTGAAATGAATGAACATATAAACACATAGATGCCTAAACTCCATCATGTGTTAGTCAAGAGTGTCGGTGACTGAGAATCGAGGCACGTTTCATCACTTGGAGTATGAAACGTCCCTCGTTTCCCGTGTTTGGACTAACTCGTATTCCAAACACAATGCAACAAGTAGAGTGGCATGCACAATGCGACCTCAAGCATGCAATCCAAAGGTGATGCAACCAAGTCATGCAAACATGCAAAGGATGACGTGCAAACATACAAACTAGCATACGCAATGCTACGAACTAACACTGGCATACTCAATGCACATGATACTATGTCATACACAATGCACATGTGAAGATTATCATACACAATGAAATGAACAAGGCATGCGCAATGCAATGATCAAACATGCGACAACACGGCATACTCAATGCTATGAACTACAATGGCATACTCGATGCAAAATGGACTTAAACCAAAATGAATGGGCCTCAGCCACACCCAAATTAGTGGCCATACATGATGAAAATGAGGCAACAAAACACATGCAAACATGCAAGATGCAGGAGCCTAAAGCCTAGGGCACAAGATACAACTGTATGAAAGCATGGACGGGATGAAATATGGCATACAACAACACATGTTCCAGCTCTGAAATGACATACAAAATGGTCCCAAATCATGCAAACAACTCATGTTATGCATGTTGAATGGCTCAAATACCGAAACTAGTGAAGTGCATTACACTAGAGGTACGCAAAGCAATGCCCAAATGACAAAACCAACTCCCAACAGACCTTAAGCAGACCCAAAACAGTGGCAAAATGAGCCAAGATGGTGGCTTGAAAGGCACAAGAATGAAGCTCAATGCAAAGGCTCATAAATGCGGTATAATGATGCAACTCTCAAACATATTGGAAGAGTGACAAACATGAGAATATGGCCAAGAAATAAACTCTGAAATATCATGCTCAATGATGCTAAAACATGCAAACACCTCAAGTTAAGCATGTAAGGGGATTCAAAACTCAAGGCTAAGCAAGCCTATTACACTACAACCATACATGGCAAGCATCATTTAACCAATGGACCTCAGAATAGAGCTAAGCCAGCCCAAAATATGAACAAAATCAGTTTGGAGCATGGCCAAAATATGCTAGCATAGAGGGCCATAACAACACGCATTGTGAGCTAGTGAACATGAGTTACACTACAAGCATATGAAGCATGTGAAGGACTACCAAACCAAGCAAAAACAGAGTCATGGCATGCCAAATGATGGCCAAAAACCCACTGAAACAAGACCAATACATGCAAGAATGCCATGCTCCTTTGATAAGCCATGAAAGGGAATACTCTACACATGCAAGAAGCAAGCAAAAGGGGACCAAACAAGCCATGGTCAGAGCCTAGGCAGGTCCTAGAAGTCACCAAAAAGTGCCTGAACTAGGCCTCCAAATGGTATAAACATATGCTCCTTTGGTAGGCCAAAAATGTTAGTAAACAAGACAACAAGAGAGGGGGTCACCCCTCTCTGATTTAGGCCCTCAAAGCCACATTCTCACCACTAAAAATCCACTAGATTTCAGTGGTAGGAAGGCCAAGCAAAGGCTAGCTCGAATGCCTTATGGCATGACACAAAACAAGGCTAAATAGAGCATGCAAGAGGGTAGATGACCCTCAACACCAAAAGAGCCTTAAACAAACATGAAAAACACTTAAATATGAACCTTTTTTCAGTTGACAACAAAGCTCAAACAAGCATGCAAATGAGGCTAAGAGAAGGATCAAAATAATGCTTAAAAGTGGGAAAAGTGATTACCCTTGAAGCTCAGCAAAACCAGCAAACTTTGAGACCAAAAACCAGCTCTTTAACCTCTGAAAACAACCTCCAAGAACCTCAAATCAATGGTGGAAGTGTATGGCTATGAGGTGTAGTGTAAAAGGGTCAAGAACAATGCACCTTATGAGCCAAAAGATAGAGATATAGAGAGATATGTATTGTTTTGCCTTAGAGAATTTCTGAACCTGGTTCAAGGAGCGGGAGGGCCTCTCTTATAGACAAACAAGGCCAAAGCTTCTTCAAGAAGCTAAAACAAGGCTCAAGATCCTCCATACACGTGTATAGAGGATGCAATCTGTGCACTCCAGCTGGCACAGCTGGCATCCACAACACCTGTAAAATATGCAGGAAGGCCGCCAACCAGTTAAAGTGGTTGGCCAGCCACTTTTTCTGGTCGGCTGACCACTTTTCATGAGGAAGTGGTCGGCTAGCCACTTTTTCTGGTCAGCCAGCTAGTTTTTCTGGTCGGCAGGAAAATTCTGCTTTCCAGGTCCAACTTCAAATGGCCATAACTCCTTCATATGGACTCCTTTTCAGGTCATTCTTGTGTCCAAATTGAATCCCTGGAAGTAAGCTTTCCAATGGTAGCAGCCTTGCATTAAAATTCCAACTGTGCAAAACGTTATGCCTGTTTTGGTGAAGCCGCGCAGTTTTGGTCCTACCCGAATTCATGCCGAACTTCTCCCAAACTAGTTTTCTTCTCTCCTTTCCTCTTTTCTTCAACTCCAAACCCCTAAACAAAGTGTTTTGAAAGATTTTTCAAAGATTTCATCTCTCTTTCATTCATTTCCACTTTGTCCTTGCTCGGTTTACTAAAAAGCACGACATTTAACAAAATGTGAGTGTCGGAACATCATAGAAACTTTATTTTCAAAACATTTTGAAGGAGAGGGTTTCAAGGTGTAAAATCTTTTGATCAGGATTTTTTTGGTCCAAAAGGGTACGAAGTTGAGATTTGCCTCTCTCCTTGCCGAACAAACTGAACTTTTGCCCTGCACACATTTCTCCACCAAGTAAACCATCAGTAGTGCCCAAGTCTTAAGGGTGGTCAAAAATGGGGTGTCTACACTCCCCATAAGTTTTCTTCTCCTTCACTCCCAATGCCATTTACTTGTTTACTTTCAGTCTTGCATAATCCTTAGGCTGCTCGTGATGGAAATTTTTTTTGAAAGAGCCCCTTTCTGCAGATTAAATTTTTGGCTTTCGATGCCATTTTTCCATCCTCGACGATGTCCATCTGTCACTTGTGGCAAACAGCACCACTGATATGGAGAGGACCGATGAGAGTACAATCATCTTTCCTCTCCTATCAATTGCTGAGGGTGAAGTCCATTTTCCCCTTTACCCATTTTTAAGAGACATCCTTCGACATTGGGGTCTAATTCCTTCCCAGACCAATGTGAATTTTTCCGCATCATAATGGGGATTATAGAGTTGAACCGTCGTCTTAGGATTAACTTAGGTATACCTGCAATTTGGCATTGTTATGCCTTGGCCAAATCTATTGGCCGGCTGGGACGCTATTTTCTCAGGGCCAAAGATACCGAACATCACCTAGTGACTATGCTTGCTAGCTCTGGCAAGTGTGTTGACGATGTGATGGTCGTTGTCCGAGGCAATTAGGAATTCGGCGAGGGTGAAGATCGCCTAGATGCCGTGCCAAGGCGAAAAGGCGAACCAGGTGGCCGTATAGCTCACTCTAGTTTCTCTGACTACCTTATTTGTATTCGGCTTGCCATCCATGTGTTTACTGTTTTGTTTTTATAGGTAGCAATTTGAAGAAAGTGTTGGTTTCATCCGACGACGCTGTACTTGCAGACATTAAAAGTCACTCTTCAGTTTGTTGGCCGTCCAAACTTGCAGAAACAAGGAAGGGCGGCCCATATTCTTTTGCGATACACGCCGTCTTACTCTATGTTTTCGGCGGCTGAACACATTCCAATTCTGAGTGGTGAAGATCATCTTACCGCCCTTATCTTCCCCAGCTTAAAAAACATAAAGGAGGTTGGTTTAGAAGCCTCTGAATCGGAACAAGAGAAAGAACAAGCAGCCGATCTGGTTGCCGAGAACCTGAACCAATCAGAAGCCGAGATAGAAGAAGCACTTAATTTGGCTTTTGAGGAAGCCGGATTGAATTCGTCTGACCCTCTGCCCGCCTCAGGCCAAGGGGACTTTTTTTAACACATTTTTACAAACTCAGGGGACTTGCCCGGCTCTTACCCTGACAACATGGCCGACGAGTCGCTTACCCAAATGGCCAAACGGAGGAACGCCCAGAGGATGGCCTCCTGAAGAAGGTCTGAAGCCGAGCGAAACCAACCTCCGCCCCCTCCGCCAGACGCCCGGGAAGAAACTCCACCCGTTCCTATTGAAGAGGTGGCTTAGAGTGAAATGGCCGAAACGAAAACTATTGTCGATCAACAGGAGACTCAAGTGATGGAGTACAAGGGTGAAAAGTGCCCAGCCGATCATGACACCGTTTATTCGGAAGATCTAATGGATAAACAGCCACGTTTGGAAGAATCGGACTTGGTTGTGCCGTTTACAGTGCAACCAAAGATAAAAAACATGCCGATTAGCTCTGATTCATCGGCTATAAGGGACCCGGCTATAGCGTTGAGCCTGGCTTCCTCCATTTCTCTGCCAGCTGACAAAGCGACTTTTAAGGCGGAGGCCGATCTGCTGGCTATCGCGTTAGCTGCTCAATCGACAATATTGGTAGATTTGCAAGGCTTAAACAGGAGTTTCTATATTATCTTACTAGTCCCTTCTTTATAGGCGGCAGAGAGAATAGCCGAGATTGGACGTCGCCAACACGACGTAATCAAGCAGATTGGCTTTCTTAGAGCCGAATTAGAAAAGAAGAAGGGGAGATTGGCTGAGGCCTCTCTCTGAGCCGAGTCTGAGGCCGCGAAAGTGGTAGAAGAGAGGGCAAGGGCCGATGCAGAAGCAAATGAGGCCAGGACTGCTGCCGCACTGAAAATGGCCGCTGAGGAAAAGGCGAAAGTGAATGAAGAGGCGCTCAGACTGGCCAACGAAATGATTGCAAAACTGGAGGCCAACCTGGAAGAGTCTAGGCAGGTGAAGGCGAATGCTGAGTTTGCTCTTTTCGAGTCGTTCCAGGCTGATAAGAATGCGGCCTTTGCGGACTACGTCGAAGAAGTGCTGAAATTTGAAAATAGGGCTTTCAAACACGGCTGGCTCAAGGCCTTGGCTACCACTAACGTGACATTGGAACAGGCGATTCCGTATGAGCAGGTAGACGTTGAGCCGCTAGAGTCTAACCCCGAAGATACCGAAGATAGTTGAATATTTTCCATTTTGCTTTGGGTACTAAGTGTGTAGATTTTGCCGTATGTATTAGGTTTTTGTTTTTACGAGAAACTGATATAGGGTAGTTTTCATTTGTAAAATGAATTCTATTTGTGCTCAATTTATGAATGAAAATTATTTTTGCTATTTGCGCGTAGCTTACGAATGGAAATTATTTTTCCCTTTTGTGCTCATTGAATGTGCTTGTTAGCAGCCAAGTAAGATGTAAAATCATGAAATGAATGAAACGAGTTGTCGAATTAAAAATAACTGTAAAGTGCTGCAGCTTAGCCGAATATACTAGTGAATATGCCCTTGCTGTGGGAGGTTAATGAACTAGTCAGACTAATGAACCGAAACAGTCAGAAAAACGCAGTTCAGGAATTTGCTGAGGCACAACTGAAATTCGGCTAAGCTCTGATAGTTATGCCGAATGGATTGATTAATTTTCCCTTGCCCCAGCAAGTTAATGAACCAAGATAGACTGAAAACGGCAGTTCAGTAATTTATTGGGGCACAATGGCAATTCGGCTGAGCTCTGATAATTATGCCGAATAGATTGATTAATTTGCCCCTGCCCCAGTAAGTTAATGAACCAAGACAAACTGAAAATGGCAGTTTGATAATTTGCTGGGGCACAATGGAAATTTGGCTGAGCTCAGATAGTTATGCCGAATATATTGATTAATCTGCCCCTGCCCCAGGAAGTTAATGAACCAAGACAAATTGAAAACGACAGTTCGATAATTTGCTGGGGCACAACGGAAATTCGTCTGAGCTCTGATAGTTATGCCGAATAGATTGATTAATCTGCCCTTGCCCCAGCAAGTTAATGAACCAATACAAACTAAAAATGGCAGTTCAGTAATTTGCTGGGGTACAATGGCAATTCGGCTAAGCTCTGATAGTTATGCCGAATAGATTGATTAATCTGCCCTTGCCCCAGTAAGTTAATGAACCAAGACAGACTGAAAATGGCAGTTCGATAATTTGCTGGGGCACAACAGAAATTTGGCTGAGCTCTAATAGTTATGCCGAATATATTGATTAATCTGCCCCTGCCCCAGCAAGTTAATGAACCAAGACAGACTGAAAATGGCAGTTCGGTAATTTGCTAGGGTACAACGGAAATTCGGCTGAGCTCTGATAGTTATGCCGAATATATTGATTAATCTGCCCCTACCCCAGCAAGTTAATGAACCAAGACAGAATGAAAATGGCAGTTTAGTAATTTGTTGGGGCACAATGACAATTCGGTTGAGCTCTGATAGTTATGCCGAATAGATTGATTAATCTGCCCTTGCCCCAGCAAGTTAATGAACCAAGACAGACTGAAAACGGCAGTTCAGTAATTTGTTGGGGCACAATCGTAATTCAGCTGAGCTCTGATAGTTATACCGAGTAGATTGATGAATCTGCCCTTGCATCAGCTAGCACTTGAACTGGGACACTGAAAACAGTTAGTTTGTGGCGTGAGGCTTTTGAAGTTTAGCATTAATGATAACGCCTCGAGGGTGTTGCCCCTGTAAGGAATTAATGGGGCGAGTGCTTCGTGCACGTAGGTCCTATTTATGTGTTCAGACTCAACAACTCAATTCAGTCCGTTGAGGAAGGTTAGACAAGTGCGAATGTCAAATAGACTGCTCTTTAACAGTAGAGGAGAGGGAAGGACATTGGCTGAGCTGGAAGGAGAAATGAATCGAAATGGCAAACCTGCACGGATGGGAAGTAGGACTTTGAATGACCGGGAGAGACGCCAGTCCCCTCATCGTCGAAGTAGGTCGCCCAGGAGGGAAAAGCAACAACGGGGTAGATCCCCTCAACCCCACCCCGGAAGAGAACCCGATGTGACACTGCACCCGTTGAGTTTTGCGGTCTTCATGAGGAATAGACCAATGATAGAAGCGGATTCAATCGTTCGTGACCCAGACGTGGCAGTCGAGTTCGCTCGACAGATTTTTCCACCTGAAGTCCAGCGGTCGATGGTAGGTTGACAAGATTTTGAAGTGTTTCAGGAAGGCGTTCATGTGGCGGTGAAGGCGCTGTACACTACCTATGAAATCGGCATGCGTCTTCGTCCCGCACGGCGGGATAAAGAGTAGAGAGACGAACGCATCCGAAGCCTAGAAGCTTGCGCAGAGAAGGCTGAGAGCGAACTAAGAAAGATCAAGACTACTGAGTCACAATCAGTAGGCCATCCTAACCTGGTCGTGGAGGAAAGGGTGACTCAGCGGCTAATAAGTCATGCGATTGCCGATCGAGATACGGCTAGCATGTTTGCAATTGAGACTGCTAAGTCCAGGGCCTATGAAAAAGGCTTTCATGACGGCCGGAAGGTTGGGATAGACAAGACCAAGGAAAAACTTGCCGAGGAGGTCTGTGGATGTGAAAATCGTGGATTTAAGCACGGCTGGATCAAGGCACTTCAAGCTGCGGACGCTCTCCGGGTAGCAAGCGTTGATTCGGCGTCGCCGCTATATCAAGGTCATCATTTTCCCTTTTCGGCCTTTGAAGTCGAGAAGAGTGATGATGAGGGAGATGCCGAATAAAAGTTGACATTGTAATGCTTAAATGCAAATTGAGTGTAAATTATGTATTTATTGGTTAATCTAATAAAACACTCTATTTCGAATGTTTACATGTTTCAACTTACGTTTATACACTTTATGCCAGTCGACCAATTTAATGAAACATTTCATTTTGAATGCTTGCATGTTTCAATTTTTGCCGTGTGTCGTGAGATCAACGAAGAGCGCTCCGAATTTAGAGTCCTTATTCAGCCAAAACGTGCCCTGCACGGATGGTGCTCCAAATTCGGAGGCTTTTTAATCTCAGCCAATTGTGAGATCCACGAAGGGCGCTCCAAATCCGGAGTCTTTATCCGACCCAAACGTGACCTGCATGGCTGGGGCTCCAAATTCGAAGGCTTTTTAATCTTGGCCAATCGTGAGATCCACGAAGGGCGCTCTGAATCCGGAGTCTTTTTTATCTTGGCCAATCGTGAGATCCACGAAGGGCACTCCGAATCCGGAGTCTTTTTTCGGCCTAAACGTGACCTGCACGAATGGGGCTCCGAATTCAGAGGCTTTTTAATCTTGGCCAATCGTGAGATCCACGAAGGGCGCTCCGAATCCAAAGTCTTCATTCGGCATACTTTTGAGCTGAGTTTCACATTGAGAAAATAGGAAACTTTGAATTGCAAAAGCGAAATGTGTGCATGGTGAATCACTCAAAACAAGTATCATGCCCCACAGGTCGAGTTCAATGATAGAATTTATGCAAATGTGAGGAATTCCAAGGGCGTGGCAGACTCCTCCTAGACATATCTTTGAGTCGATATGCCCCTGTTCCTACGATTGAGTCGACCTGATAGGGGCCGTCCCAGTTAGGACCCAATTTTTTATCAGCCGGATTCCTGGCAACTGGAAGCACTTTTTTCGGGACCAATTCGCCTGGTACATAACGGTGTAGCTGAATAGGTTGATTATACGACTTAGCGAGTTGCTGCTGGTACCGTGCCATGGATGCAAGGGCATGGTCTCTTCGTTCTTCAATCAGAGTTAAATCCAAGGCCAACATCATGTCGTTTCGGCCCATATCAAAAACTTTTGATTTCAAGGTTGGGAGGCCGATCTCCAAGGGGATGATTGCTTGATTTCCGAAGCACAAAGTGAACGGCGTTTCCCCAATGGAAAGTCTCAGAGTAGTGCGATGAACCCATAATATACTCAGGAATTCTTCGACCCGTCTGCCTTTAGCTTTCTCCAGCCTCTTCTTGATGTCGTCCAAAATGACTTTGTTGGAGGCTTTACTTTGGCCATTACTCTGTGGATAAGCCAGGGTGGAGAAATAGGGCTCGATACCATACTTGTTGCATAGCTCTCGGTAGACACTGCAATCAAACTGGGTGTCGTTATCTAAAATGAGTGCTCTTGGAATGCTGAATCGCATTATAATATTCCTCCATACAAAATGCTTCACATCAGTAACTCGAATGTGCGTTAGTGCCTTCGCTTTTACCTATTTTGTGAAACAATCTGTTGCGACAATCAAAAATCGCTTGTTGCCGGGGGCGCGAGGCAGTGGTCCGACGATGTCAAGTCCCCATTGGGCAAACGGCCAAGTGTAGACACCCCATTTTTGACCAACCTTAAGACTCATACGTCATCGTTTGTGCACGCGGTGATTGCGCGTGTTTGTGCTCGTTATGAGTTTCCGAAGCTCTCGGCCGTGCGCTTTGTCTCGGGAGCTCTTAACTCTCTTCTTCTTGGCCTGGTTTTTGGACCATACCTTGGTGCCTTTGCCTGGAGGGAGAGAGAGGCCTGTAGGCCACTTTTTGTAGCTGTAGGCTACTTTTCTCTCTTGTAGGCCACTTGTGGTGGCTGGTAGGTTAGTTTCGGGGGCTTTCGGCTAAGCGCCTTGTCTCGGAGTCTCTTAAATCTCTTCCTTTTGGCTTGTTTTTGTGCCATACCTTGTTACTCCTTGCCTGGAGGGAGGGGAGAGGCTGTCGGCCACTTTTGGTGGTTGTAGGCCACTTTTTCCCCCTGTAGGCCACTTTAAGTGGCCGGTAGGCTACTTGAAGTGGCCTATGGCCATTTTTCTGCTTTTGCAGATATTTTTTGTGCCAGCTGTGCCAGCTGGTGAGCACAGAATGCATCCTATGGAGGGATTGCACCAAGCTTCTAGCTTGTCCAAGAAGCTTGAAGCTTGGAATTCTATAAGAGGGAATCTCTCTCTCCCTTTTCCAGGTTCAAAATTTTGGAGAAGCAAAATTTCACTCTCTCTCTAGAATTCTCTCACTCTCTCTCTATATTGTGTTACATTGTGCTTAAAAGTGAGTGTTCTTCACATTTTTGCCTACAACCCTCTTACCCAAACACTCTACCTTGTTGCTGAGATACTTGGAGGTCTTGTTTGGAGCCTAAAAGGCTGGTTTTTGGCTCAAGAAGGTGTTGTTGTTGCTGTGCTTCAAGGGTAATCCCTTTATCCCCTTTTAAGCTTGTTTTTGTATACTTTCTTAGCCACCTTTGCATGCTATTTTAGGCTTGGCTGTTAACTACAAAAAGCTTTGTTTTTAAGTGTTTAAGATGGTTGTTTGAGGCCTTGTTTGAGTTAGGGATGGCTTGTTTTACTTTGCTTTGTGCCATCTCTTAAGGCCTTTGAGATCACCTTCTCTTGGCCTTTTAACCACTGAATTCCAGAAGAATTTCAGTGGTGGAAAGGTAGTTTTAAGGCCCCAAATAGGAGGGGGTCATCCCCTCTCCTTGTGTCTTGGTTGCTTATGTTGATGGCCTCATACTTGAGCATATTTTTCTAGCATGTGTTGGCTTGATCTCAGCCTATTTTTGGTCTTATTTCAGTATGCTATAACTCTGTTTTGGGTTGGTTTGATTGCCTCTTGCATGCTTCACACACTTGTAGTGCAATCCTCCTTATAGCCTTAACATGCTTGATGCTTTAGCCCGCCTTTCTAGCATGTGTTAGCTTGGTTCCAATACATTTTTGTCAATGATTTAACATGCTTTAGGTCTGATTTGGGTGGTCTTGATCACATATGCTTCATTGTGTATAGCCATAGTGTAAAGCCCCTCCACTAGCTTTGTGTTTTGAGTTTACTAGCATGCTTTGTTTGGGCTATTCGCATGATATGGCATCATTTGATATATGATTTTAGAGCATGTTTCATAGTCATACTCTCACATGTTTCACTTGTTCAATGCTTTTGGAGAGTTGTGCCTTATGTCTTGATCATGGGCTAATTTGTATGCATGCTTGGCTAAAGCTTTTGGGCTACCATCTCAGCATATTTTGGTCTTATTTTGCCATGTTACAACTCTGATTTTGGTTGGTGGAGTCATCTCTTGCTTGGTCTTGGTACTTGTAGTGCAATCCCATTCATTAGCCTTGCATGCTTAGTGTTTTGGCTTATCATTCTAGCTTGTTTTGGCTACACTCCATCATGGTTCTAGCATTGTTTTGACATGCTTTAAGACTATTTTGAGTGATCTTGGCCCTTTGGGGCTTGCTTGATATGGCTACAGTGCAAGTGCCTTAGCTAGTCTTGAGTTTTGAGCACCTTAGCATGCTATGTTTGTGATGGTTGCATGTCATGGTATCATTTTGCTTGTAATTTTAGAGCATATGCATGTGTCATGTTCTCACTTCTTTCACTCCATGAGAGCTTTTGAGAGTTGTGCCTTTGTGCCTTATTTGTGAGCTACCAAAGGAGCACGATTTTCTACTCTTTTGAGCCTTAGTTTGAGCATGTGTTTAGGCCACTAATTTGCCATGTTTAACCTATGTCCAGGGTTGGTTTGGTCATTTGTGCTATGTATTGCATGCCTCTAGTGTTATGCTCTTTGTTTGCTTTAATGCCTTAGCTTCTAAACATAGCATGCATGCATTGTTTAACTGATAGAGTCTTGTGCATGCCACTTTAGCATTGAAAGATAAGCATCTTGTTTGCATTGCATTGTGTTTGGATCGGACGTTCATCCAAACACAAGGAATGTGGCACGTTTCATACTCAAAGTGATGAAACGCGTTGCGTTTCTTGGTCGCCAACCCTCTTGATCATGCATGATAGAGGCGGAGGCTCTTATGTGTTTGTTTGTGCATTCACTAATATTGTGTGAGCTTGGCTCTTTGGCCATCATGCATTGAGATGCGTGATTGGTGATTTGAGAGTCGAGTACTACACTTCTTTGAGCTTAAGAAATGATAAGGAGAGTAGTTGCACACACATTTCCTTGTAAATGCATTGTTGTGCCTTTGTTGATCTCTGTTGCAGCAAAGTTGAGATTCTGGAAAGGGAAGTGGCCGGCCGGCCAGTTGAGGTAGCCTGCCGACCAGTTAAAGTGGTCGGTCGGCCACTTGCAGCAAAATTTTCCAAAATGCTCCTGTTTTGGGGCAGATGTAACCTGCAAGTGTGTTCGATGTTCCGAGGTCACCGTAAGTGCAAACAGAGACAACTTATGGCAAGGCAATGCATTTTTCGGGCGAAGCAAACCGAGCATGCATGTCTCCCTCCCCTCGAGGCCCTTTTAACTGCTTTACTTAGGTAGTTAACTCATAGGTTCTGTACTTAAATAATTAATGTGCTTAGCTATTCATTGTATTTGTAATTAGTTAACTAGTTAGTTAATTAGTTGTGATTTGTAATAGTTAGCTTAATTAGCGTAGCTAGTTAGCTTTCATTTCATTCAGACCCTCCGTCGAGAGGGCACAATGTTGTAATAAGTGTGTGTGTGCGTGTGAATGTCTTCTAACCCCACGTCTTTCTCTTTTTATTTACCAGCTTTTGATGGTTAGTTTTAGGGCATGTTTCAATTAGCATACTTATGCTTTTGCATGCGTGCATCATTCATTTGTATTGCATGCACCGGGCTCGGCGCATCATACAAACTGCATTGTCTTTCAATACCTATTTGAATACATGATTATCAAGTGTTGCATTCTTGCCATCTTAGAATAGCCGAGCCTATTTAGTTGCATCTTTGCATGTGTTGCATTAGGCATTGATAACATAGCTAGGATCATGCATTGATTACTAACTAGCTTTTGTTTTGGCTCGGAGTACACTGTGAGTGTTTACGCTTTAGCATCCTTGCATGTGTGTAAGTGACTGCCATGTTAACATGCTTGCCATGAAGCTATGTGCTTATTTGATAAACTGCATGAATGCTTGTGGATGAAGGCTTCATTACTTGAATTGGAACAATTCATTAAAATGTGAGTTTTAAGCTCATTGGGAGTGGCAAATCATCATGTTTTAAGCCCACCTTGTTTGGTGGCAAATCCGCATTTTAGCCTACTTGCAAGTAGCATCTTCAAATCATTTTCGAAAAGCAAACATGAGATGTTTTGTTCCAAATCGAGCGATTTAGTCTATACTTGTATGCTGTGCGCATCACCTAGTAAGGTTAGCTAATAAACCGGAAAAAGAACACATGTGTTTTCAAAATAACATATCATGTTTAGTAGAGGCCGATCCTTTGATCGGGTAAGTGGGGGTGCTCATTTCAGGACCTTTCCCTTTCGTACCCAAGTTCCTGAGCCGAGGCAACTTTGGTGATGACGGACACGTGGCCTTAGGCACGAGTCAGGATTTCCTAAATTTCCCAAAATAAAATATTTAGGTGGCGACTCTGAAATCTAGCAAAGCAGTCTATGTTTGACACTTCTTGATTAAAATCGATTTTCCAAAACGATTTGCCGGATTTGGACTATTTGGTGATTTATCAGTCTTACATTGTACTTTGTGAGACTAGATACAGAACCGTGACAGGAGTCTGAACTGTAGTAGCTATGAACCCAATTCGCGCCCTCTTCGAAAGGAGGGCCCGCAGAGCGAGTTCGGGGCAGTCTACCCTAAGGATTGGTTATAGAGCTTAACTCTTCAGCAGGCAGATGGGTTAAGGGAGAAAACTTTTGGCACTGCTCACACTTCTTCACGTAACATTCGGCATCAGCTCTCATTGTCGGCCAATAATACCCCTGTGTCACAGCTCGGTGGGCCAAAGAGCGCCTGCCAAAATGGGCACCACAGCTACCTTCATGTATTTCAGTCAGGAGTCCCTCGACTTTATCCGGATGAACACATTCTAGGTATGGGCCAGAAAGGGATTTTTTGTAAAGTTTTCCTTGTGGATCCAAATAGTATCGCAGGGCTTTGTTTTGTATCTTGTGTGCTTCTTTCTTATCCGACAGGAGCTGTTCGGAAGATAGGAATGCAGCAATGGAGTCCATCCAACTCGGACTTGACTCTACGACATTGATCTGGACTTCCTCTGAAGGGCCAATGCTCGGATTAGGGATGAAACCCACTTCAATTGTCCGTTTAATCTCTAAGTTAATGGCGGAGGCTAGGCAAGCCAGGGTGTTTGCATGTGTGTTCTGATCATGGGTTATTTGGTTCAATTCATGATGGTCAAATTTTGCCAGCAAGGCATTTACCGTTTCCATGTAAGCGGCCATAGGGTCGTTTTTGGCCGCGTACTCTTCCTTTAGCTGATTGATCACCAATTTTGAATCGAAAAATATAAGCAGACGCCGAGCACCTAGGAGATGTGCATTTCGTAAGCCGGTTAGCAGGGTTTCTTATTCGGCTTCATTGTTTGATGCTTCGAAGTCGAGTTTGACAGCGTGCTCGATTATTGCTCCGTCGGGAGCCATGATTACTACCCGCTACCGCGTTGATTGGACAATCTGTCACAGTACAGCTGGCAAATGTCCCCAACATAAATTCTCTAGTTCGGCCTAGGTTGTATTTCATCAGACTTGAAGTCGGCAAGACCCCCAGTGAATTCGGACACAAAGTCGGCAAGCACTTGCCCCTTGATTGGGGTTCTAGGCAGAAACTGAATATCATACTAGCCAAGTTCAAGAGCCCACTTTGAAATGCGCCCTGATGCTTCTGCACTACGGAGTACTGACCGGAGGGGGTGGTCCGTTAGTACCCCAATGGTATGCCCCTGAAAGTAATGCATCAGCTTTTTTGCTGCCATGACGAGGGCTAGGAGGAGTTTTTCTAATGGAAGGTAACGTGTTTCGGCGTCAACCATTGCTTTGCTCACATAGTACACTGGCCGCTACTCCCCAAGCTCTTCCTTTAATAGTACGGCGCTGACTGCTCGGTCGGAAACTGCCAGATATAAAATGAGCGGGTAACCTGCCGAAGGTGTTATCAAGATTGGAACTAATCGGAGGTAGGTCTTCAGATCGTTGAAAGCGGCTTCGCACTCGGATGTCCATTCAAAAGCCTTGCCCTGCCGTAGGGTATGAAAGAATTATCGGTAGTGGTCTGTGGAACGACTGATGAACCTGTTGAGTGCGGCGGCCATCCCCATCAACTTTTGAACCTCCTTCACCGATTGAGGGGAGTCGAGTTCCAAGATTGCTGTGATTTGCCTCAGGTTGGCTTCGATTCCTCGGTGATTGACAATATAGGCAAGGAATTTGCCTGATCCGATCCCAAATGCACACTTGGAAGCGTTCAGCTTCATTTTGTACTTGCGTAAAATGCTGAATGTCTCTTCTAGGTCGGCCAGATGAGTTTGCTTTTCTTTTGACTTGACCACCATATCGTCAATATACACTTCCATAGTACGGCCGAGTTGCTCCTTGAACATGGCAATGACTAGTCTTTGGTAGGTTACCCTTGCATTCTTCAGCCCAAAAGGCATAACCTTATAGCAATAGGTTCCTCTTGGGGTGAGGAATGCAGTTTTGTCTTGGTCCTCCGGATGCATGGCGATTTGATGGTAGCCTCTGTAGGCATCGAGGAAGCTCATACGTTGATGACATGCCGTGGCGTCTACGAGTTGATCAATTCTGGGGAGAGGAAAACAATCCTTGGGGCAAGCTTTATTTAAATCCGTGAAGTCCACACAGACATGCCAAGTTCCATTCTTCTTCTTCTTTACCACCATAGTATTCGACAGCCACGTAGGATAGGTCACTTCCCGGATTGCCCCGGCATCAAGCAACCGGTCAACTTCTTTAACAACGGTAGCAGTGTGTTCTGCAGCTGACCGCCGGCTTCTCTAAATGATCGACTTACATTTGGGGTCAACATTCAGACGATGCTCAGAAACAGATGGATCTACCCCTGGCATCTCATACGGCGACCATGCAAATACATCAAGGTTGTCGAGCAAGAAGGTAATTGTAGACGTTCCCGAACGCCCCGTGAGGGTGAGTCCCGTTCTGTTCGTTTATGGGTCTACTACAGTTCGGACTCAAATTGTCACGGTTCTAAATCTAAACCAAAGAGTCCAACTTTGGCAAATCGTTTTGAAAAAAAACAGATTTTGAAAAGAAGTGCCAAACATGGACTGCTTTGCCAGATACAGAGTCGTCACCTAAATATTTTTTAATGGGGAAATTTAGGAAACCCTGACTCGGTGCCAAAGGCCACGTGTCCGTCATCACCAAAGTTGCCTCGGCTCGGGAACTTGGGTACGATCGGGGAAGGTCAGCTATGAGCACCCCCTTTCGCCCGGTCCGAAGACCGGCCTCTACTAACCATGATATCCGATTTTGAAAACGTTATGTGTTCTTATTCCAGTTATTGGCCTAGAATTACTATGTTATGCGCACAGCAAACAAGTATAGACTAGATTGCCTAATTTGGAAACAAGCATTGCATATCCGTTTGTTTTGAAAAGCGCTTTGGAATTTGCTACTCGCAAGTAGGCTAAAACACGAATTTCAACGAGTTTTTTCAACTCAAACAATCCAACCTTCACCCACAGGCATTCAGGCAGTTTATCACATAAGCATCTAACCACATGGTAAGCATGCTGTCATGATAGCATTCACACACATGCAATATGCTAAAGCACAAAAATACTTACATCGTACTCCGTGCCAAAACAATAAACTAATTAGCAAATATACATGTTCCTAGTTCATGTTAAGTGGCTAATGCAACACATGCAAGGATGCAGTTAGAGTAGGCTCGGCTAACCCTAAAATGGCATGCGAAATGCTACAATTATCACATATTCAATTTGGAATTGAAAATACAATGCAGTTTGTATGATGTACCGAGCCCTGGTGCATGTAAACGAATGTATGGATGCACGCATGCATTGCACGAGATATGCTAATTTAAACGTGCCCTAATACTACCCATCATAAGCAGGTAAATAAAAGGGAAGAAAGAAGTGGGGATTGGAAGACATACACCACTCACACACGCTTATTACAGATTTGCCCTCGCTCGGAGGGATCAAAAGAATATACAAATTAATTAACTACGCAAGCTAATTAAATATTACAGATCAATTAAATTAACTAAACGAATTAATCAATTTAATTAAAACAGTAAAGCCCTCGGAAAGCGGGTCAGATGCAGCGCATGCTCAGGACTTGCTCGGAATCGCACTGCCATGCATAGTCTGCCTCTGTTTTCCCTGCTTTGCTCTTCTGAAAACTGCCAAAGTCTCAGGAATGCCTCTTAGGATACTGGGGGATCCCACCGGCTATGTAGAATTACCACCGGCAATAGGATGTGGCCATCGGCACAAAATGAATCCACCGGCTGATGATTTACTGCCGGCCAGCACAAAATGTTGCTAGTCGGCAAACAATACCTGCAGAACCTGCAACTCACAGCAGTAGAGGACAAAACTTGCATGGCAATACAACTCAAGTAATGTATGCACCAATCATGCCCCCTATCATGTTTGTGACTCAAAGGAGCATGTGTCTCGATTCTCGGACCACCAATCACGCATTTCCATGCATGATGGCCCAAAGAACCGAGTGTGCACTTTCATGTCAAATGAAATGCAAACCAATCAAACAAAACAAGGCCCAATTCCTATCACCAAATCAAGGAACAAGGCATGCATGCAAGATGCAATGCAACCTAGGCATGTAAGCTAAGGATGCAACATGGCATGACAAGGCACTTGTGCAAGCATACTAGCAAACATGAGGCAAGCATGCAACCGTGCAAATGATGGTCTTAAACATGATCTAGGTAACTCTGATTAGGCCTAAAATCAGTGGCCAAAACCAAGGAAATGAAGGCCAAAATGCACACACACATGCATGCAATCATGGTCCAACACCTTAAGCATAAACAAGGCAACTCTTAAGCACACTTAAAGAGACCAAACAATAGGCAATTAGCATGCAACACAAGCTTTGAAATTGCACAAAATAGAGGTGCCAAACCAACTAATTCAAGCAAGTAAAGCATGCAAATGGCCCAAGTACTTGAGGCAAGCCAAGGGGCTTAAACCAAGGTCAAACCCACCAAGCCTCACAAGGCTAAGGGGACTCAAAACAGGTCAAAGGCGGACCTAAACAACACCCAAGGAACTCCTAGATGGCATGTAAATGGCTCAAGTCCAAAGGCATGCACAATGACCAAAACATGGAGCATTCAACACAAGCTTTCAAAGCATTAAAGAGGCGTGCAAGGCAAGCATACATGCATGTTAAAGGGACTGAAATAACATGAAAAATGACTCCAATCCACTAAATCAAAGCAAACAAAGCATGCTATACACTCACATACTCAAGGCCAACAAGCCCAAAAATGCAAAGAGGCTATCTAATGCATACTAGGGTCGACTCAAACAACCTAAGACAGACCTAAAGCATGGCAAAATAAGCACAAAAGCTGCACAAATCTAAGCCTAAAACATGCTAAAACAAAGGCACACAACCTAAGGCATATTAAGGCAATCACAAGGCATTACAAGGTAGGTATGCAAGGCATGCATGGTATACCAAAACCAACTTAAAACCATGTTATATTATGGCAATATAAGTATGAAAAACAGTCATGGCATGCTCAACACACACTCAAACATAAGCTCCCTTAAGAGGCCAAAAATGGTCCCTTTCAAGGACAACAAGGAGAGGGGGTGGCCCTCCCCTTTTGGAGACTCCAAGGCACCATCCCCACCACTGAAATCCCTCAAGATTTCAGTGGTGAAGAGGCCCAAACACCAAAGTCTCGAAACTTGCACAAAATAGCACAAAAATGGGGCCTTTCAAGGCCTAAGGGTGGTCAAACACACCCAAACCACAAAACACTCTTAAAAAACAATCAAGAGGGCCTGAAAACAGAACCTTTTTATGTTATACACTAAACACAAAAACAGCTCTAAGATAGGTAGAAATAAGATGCAAAAATGGGGTAAAAAGGACTAGTTTCTTACCCTTGAAGCCTTTCTTCAACAATGGTGGTCTTGTTGCCTCCTTAAGCTTCAATCTAGCCAAGAACAGCAAGAATAAGCCCTTAGAACCTCAGTAGCCAAGGGAAGGTGAAACACTAGGTGCTTGTGTGCAATAGTATGGACTAAAACGCACACAAGAGTAAAAAGAGGGGGAAGGTATAGATATAGGATAGATATATGTCCTAAAGCTAAAACCAGAGCTCCTCTAACTCTCCTCTTCAATTTTCCCTAACCTTAGAACAAGGGAGAGAAGGCCTCCTCTTATAGAGGAGGCAATCTTGTAATGCTTAGCAAGTAAGCAAACATGAGGGGCATCCCTCCACACACGTGTATGGAGGGGAAGCAAATGCCATCTAGCTGTTTCAAAATATCTCCAAAAGCAGCTGAACAGTAGTCGGCCGGCCAAAAATGTCATTTTGACAAAATTGAATGCCGACCGGCAACAAAGAGTGCCGACCGGCAACATACATTGCCGGTGGCAACAAAAACCAGCCGGTGGCCTCTAGCCACTGCCGGTGGTGTGTGGGGATGCCTCACAAGGCATTCCCTGCCCCCTCTAAGGCAAAACACAAGTGTTTGGTGCAAAACCAGACACAAAACGGTCGAGTTCGGAGATCCTGAGGCAGGGCACGTAGCCGAGAACTCCGGGAACTCCAAACGAACACAAACATGGATAATCACCGAGTGTTCAAACGGTGACGTCCAAGTCTTAAGGACGGTCAAAAATTGGGTGTCTACAGTAATTAGCTGCTCCTTGTCAATTTTATTTAAGGAGGCGCCGACCATGAAGAACCTATCAAGATCCCTGTCAATTTCAACTTGGTCTAGGGCTTCCGTGGCCTTTTCACTTGGGAGCCGTCCAACGTCGTCCAGGCTCTTGCGATCCGGCACCTCAATAGAGTTCACCTCCAGCTCTCTTGGTGTCTTTCCGGTGAGAAGATAACATGCTTGTGCCGATTTCTGGGAACCACTGATTTGTTCAATGCCTCGTTCAGTCGGGAAGCGGAGCAGTTGATGATAGGTGCTGGGCACGGCATGCATGGCATGCAGTCAAGTTCGTCCCATGATAAGATTATACGACGAAGGCAGCTTGACAACCAAGAATTCCACATCTAATGTTCAGGAGCCCGCTCGAACTGGTAGTGTGATTTTGCCCGATGGGTATTCTGGATTAGCATTGAAGCCGAATAATGGATAAGGAGCCGGAGACTGGTCTGACTCAGTGAACCCGAGTTTGATGAAGGTCTTCTAATACATAACCTCCGAAGTACTCCCCTGGTCTATGAGAACACGTTCAACGGTGAAAGAATTTACACGTTGTTCGATGACCAATGGATCAATGTGGGGGAGTGTTACGCCGATCAACTCAGAAGCTTCGAAGGTGATACTCGGAGCTTCATAGGGCCATTTTATTGGTCTGATTTGCTTTTGGGGACCAGAATGAGACTGAATTGAATGTACGGCGGGGGTTGTCGGCAGGTTATATATCATATGGATTACGCCGAGCAGAGGTGAATCTTGCCTTAGGGCAACTGTTTTGGTTGAGTTGTTCTTTCGAACGTGTTGCTGGAGCCGACCGTCTTGTACCAACTCCTCAAGGTGGTCTTTCAAAAGCATAGCAACTGTCGGTATCATGATCGTGATCTTTGTGATATTCGCACCGCCTATCTCGTCTCCTTATGTCGGGAGGTCCTACTATCTTGGGTGGCCACTTGAAGAATGACAGATGTTGAATTTTAGTCATAACCATGTTGATCGGCTCCGACAACTTCGTATATTTCTTGGCTGCGCGCCTTGCACGCCTGTTATCCACTTGAAGTTGTTCATTAGCTCGGTGGGAGCATTGGTCGTTTGATCGGCGTGAATTTCTCTTGTCTCGTTTAGCCCGGCCCCGTGGTTCAGGGCTCCGTGATGGTACAGAAATTATAAGCTAAATAATTTCAGATGGGGCTGTCTTGATGGCCTGGTGCCCGGCTTTGACCCGTAGGGCGTCATCTTCAACTTTGCAATATTCCTTGACTTTCTTCATCAGCGACTAGACTGTTTTGGGGGGCCTTCTAGTCAAGGAACTGCGGAGGGCACTATCAGGATGCAACCCCATTTTAAAGGCGGTGATGGACATGGAGTCGTTGCAGGCGTCATCCACAAGATTAAAGCATTCCCAATAGCGCGCCGAATACATCCGTAATGTTTCCCTTGACTGGATTTGCATTACCCTGAGAGAATCGGCTAGCTTCGGCTGGACCTCATTGGTGATGAACCTTGCCCTGAAGGATTTTTGGAGTTGATGGAAGCTCTTAATCGATGCCGGTTCCAATTTATAATACCATCTGACGGCCAACGGTCCCAAACTGCTCGGAAATATTCGGCAGATGAGGGCCTCGTCGACCATATGCAATGTCATAGCTTGCTTGTAATGTCGGATGGGATTAGTGGGGTCTGATTTCCCGTCGTACAGGGTGAACAATGGGGCTTTAAACTTTTTTTTAGTACTGCCTTCGCGATCCATCGCACAAAGGGATTATGCTGGTCCTCTTCCCCTAAACCATTTCGCTTTCGCTTATGGCGTGTACACGGACTCTCTTCGGAGGAACTGGTGGTTTCAACTCGTCCCTTCCTTTTGGGTTCCGGGGATAATGAGTCAGAATCATTGTTACTTTCTTGTCTTCGAACTCGAGGTTGTCGACCATCTTCTCTCAGAGGTTGTCTTGGATCTTGGCGTGCAGCTTGCTTGGTTTTTGCCACTTCCAAGGCCAAATCCTGATGGAGGAGCTCGTTCTCAGCGATCATGTTTTCCAGTCTCTGTTCGTTTTGCTTCACCTGTTCCATGATCGCTTGCATTGTCTCATGTGCTGAAGTTGAGGGTGAGTTCTGGGCAAGTGAGTCGAAGTTCAAGGCACGTCTTGCGGCGATAGTCTCCGGTCCAAGCATGTTTGTTGGAGTGAGGTCATCTCTCTGTGTGGTTTCGTCACTGACTATCGGAGGGTCTTCCGTTACGCCCGCCATGGATGTAGTTGAGTATTCCCATAGACGACACCAATTGTGGGGAAGTGGTTTGGAAATACTCTTTTAATCCACTGGGACACTCGAGATGCTCAGCTAGTAACCTGAAAAGGAATAACCACTCCGGTCGGGCGTGCCGGAATTAGCACTCCGACTGTTAAGTCAATGTATGCTCTCTTAGTTACTTGTATCTTAAGTTAAAGCGTAATAGTTCTCACATACCTCTCTTTGGTTGTTGTTCTTCTATTTATATGCACTCCCAATCCTCAAGATGGGGCCCACTACTAATCTGTCGTGTGATTGCTCACTCTGCCCTTCTTTCGTCGTAACCCGACTTCCAATCGGCCCCTCGTTCCGCTGGCTTTGTGGCCGACTAAGATATTCGGCATCCAGAACGTACAAAACGGGGGCGAGTACAACATGTACCGATTATCTAAATATGTATTCAGCCTATCTGTGTCCACTTTTATCCGGCTCCCACACTTTTGATTAATGCATCAATTTCATGAAATCATAATGATTTTGGAAGATTTGAAACCCATTTGGCTTAGGGTTTTATGTATGTATTTAATTGAGCTCAATTTAAGAAATTAGAACTTGGGTCCTATGATTTTGTTTATGAATGGAGCTCAACCTTATGAATACTATACGAAATGAACTCTAGATTGTCCATAGAACAAGGTTATGCAAGAATCAAGTGTGTTTGTGGGTTGTGTTTTGAGAACTTTAAAGATTATGAAAGATAAAGCATTGATCTTGAACTTGAGGCAAAGATTGATTTGCTTGAAAGGGAATTACACTTGAATGATGTTAGTTTGTCATGTTGTGGGGTAATTTTACATGTTTTTGGGTGATTAAAGTTGAAACGAAGCATAGAAATGGAAAGAACAAGTGTTAGAGCTAACAAACATTTCAGACAGCCGAATTTGCCCAGAGCCGCATGTGCGGTGGGGCTTTCCACACGTGCAGTAGTCCATTCCAGCACTCACAAATTATTCTAAAATAAAAGTACCTTGTCCCGCACGTGCGGCTCAATTCCCGCAGGTGCGGGCCTGTTTCCCGCAGGTGCGGGACAACCCTGTTTCAGCTAACTTCAAATAAGCATATCTCTTGCATCTGGACTCCTTTTTAAGTGATTCTTGAGCCTAAATTCAAGCCCCAGAAGTCTAGTTTCCAATGGTGGTAGTCTCACTCCAAAATGATAAGTACACAAATAGATATGCTCAAATTAGTGAAGGTTGTTCACTTTCTGTCCAACCATTTCATGCCATTTTCACATCTAACCCAATCTCCTTTCATTTCTTGCTATCTTCCTTGACATGAATTATGATTCATTGAAGACCTATGAGTTTAGAACCAACATAACTTATTGATCAAAGAGAACAAGGGATCGGTTATACCCTCATGTTATGCTTTGTGCATTGTGTTTGTAGGTCAAGACGAGGACATCGTCCCATTGCTACCGGAAGCCCATCGCTGTGAGTAATAGTAGTGTAACGATATGTTTTACGTACTTCTTGTGATCATGATTTATATATTGTTGTTTGTGAATGGCATATACTATTGACATTGTGCTTTGATTGAATTAATGGACATGATTGAACGATGGCATCGATATGGACCTAAGGTCGTTTTGTTCCTATTAATAAAAGTGGGCCCAAGGCCATTATGATGTGAATTTTTTATGACTCATGGCCCTAAGGCCGAGGGAGATGGAGACATGTTGATGTTCTGTCCACCCTATAATGATATGAACTGTATATGACTAATGGCTCTACGCCAAGGGAGATGGAGACATGCCGATGTTCCATCTTCCCTATATTGCTCGGGACAGCTGTTGTAATGTTGGACCTAAGGCCGTTTCGTATCATACATGGGCCCGAGGCCGTTCTGTATTATGTATGGGACTGAGGCCATTTTGAAATATAGTTATGGATAAGACTTGTATATGATTTACTATATGTAGATTTATATTCTCCAAGGCCATGCTCATTCACCTAACCTCTTTACATTACTATTATTCACTGAGCCTTGCTCACTCCGTTTTTATGTATATTTATGTAGGTGAGCCATCAGGGACCAACACTAGAGTTGTATTGAGGTCCACCTTTCTGTCAAGCCGCCCAGATTACGCCTCCGCGTCAAGGCTTTAATTTTGTATTGGAGAATTATGTAATTCATGAGTCTTATGTATTTGTGTGTGAGATCTATATAATTTTTGTGATTATATATGTAAATATGGAAGTGTATTTAAATGCTTAAATTAATCTAAATCATCATGTATGCACAAGCTCAGTGGGCATTATATCTATGTTGATATTTGCTTCCGCTTAAGGCCCCGTATTTGAATAAATATTCGCGAAATTTTGTTTTGAGGCCTAAGTACAGGCTGGTCATGGACCAAACTTTTAGGGGCGGGTTTGGGTCATGACACATGTTCTCAAATTCTCTTTAAATTCTTCAAAACAAAGCTCAAAACATCATGTTCTTGACATACATGTAGCAAAATAAACTCTTTTCTTTACAAAACATGTTTATATGAGGTGTTGAGTGCAAAACCATGAAGAACTTTAAGAATTCACATGTGTAAGTCCCATGCATGTATGAATTTGTAGAAAACCAAGTTCAAAAGTGAAGAATTATGCATCCATGCACACAATTCACTTAAACTCTCTATATTCATGATGATTCATGCTTAATCCTTTCAAATACATGCAAATGATCCTATAACTTGGTGAGTTCATCTTCCTAGATGGATTATCTTCATGAATTATGGGTAAAGAGCATACCCAGAGCTTGACTTTGGACTTAGTTATGCTTAATCTCTTCAATCTCCCATTAAACCTCTTGAATTCTCCTCTCTCTCTCTACACAAATGTTGAACTCTCTTTTTCTCTCTCAATTTTCAACTCAAAAGTGGTTCAAATGAGCTCCTAAGCTTGATTAGGACATATATATATAGGTTGATTAAGGCTTCACTACTTACATATGATGAAGACTAATAAATTGCGCTCAAGTCTAATCAATTATGATTATTTTATTCTAAATATTTTGATCCAAATCAAATTTTAATCAAACTTACCATATGGTTCTAAATATTCTAACTAACCTATTGAATTAACCAATTTTGGTTTCTGAATCCGTTTGGGCCTTTAATTTCGAATTCTAAGTCGGCAATTAAACAGATAATTCATAGACAAACAAATAAGTATCAATTAAACATATAATCATGCAATTTATACCCAATAGAATAATATGTAATAATGATACAGAGGTCGGGGTCATTAGGCTATTGGCTGTTGGCTTTGGCAGAATACGACATTACGTACATCACACCAAGGGCTATTAAGAGCCAAGCACATGTAGATCTGCTAGCTCAGTTCCCAGTTGGCAAACATGAACCTGCTGAGGTGTCTCTACCTGGTGAGGTTTATGTCTCAATAACAAATGTTGAGGCTTACTTAGACTTGAAATTTGATAGCGCCTCTGGGGCTGGAAAAGGTGGTGCTAGCATTACACTGACCAGTCAAGATAGAAAGAAGTTTCACCTATCATGCAAGCTTGACTTTGAATGTTCAAATAATGAGATTGAGTATAAGACGCTGATACTGGGTTTGATTGCTGTTCAAAAGAAAGGCCTCCGCAAGTTGAAATTTTGGAGTGACTCTAAATTGGTCATAAAGCAAACACTTGGTAACTTTGGTTTGAAGGAACCTCTTTTAACACCATACCACAAAATAGTTCAGAGATTGCTTACACAGTTTGAAAATGTCCAAATTCAACATACCCCCCAGGCATAAAACTGTTTTCTCGATGCCCTGGTTACACTGGGGGCAAAGGTGGATATCCTTGAAGATAGTATAACCATTGTCATCGAGAAAAGAATAACACCAATAATGATAACTGAGGGACATGCAAAGCGAGCTGCTGATGGGTGGAAAAAAAGTATAATTCAATAGGTGAAAACAGACAAATAAGTTATTAGACCAACAGAACTTGCATCATTCCTGCTGCTCAGAGGAGAGTTATACTTTTGTGGTCCTAACAATTTGTTTGCAATATGCGTTGATAGGCAAGAGGCAACTTACATACTTAACCAGATCCATGTTAAGGCTTGTGGAAATGGAGATGTTAGTCTATAACAACGGATATAGAGGCAAGGCTATTACTGGCTAGAGATGGAAAAAGAAAGTATCGAATTGCAGAGGCAATGTGCAAAGTGTCAATCCTATCCAAAAGAAGAATAAGCCAATTTCCTAAGTAGTGAGGAATAAAGACAACCATACATTGACTTTCTTGAAAAGGGGACACTACCTGAGAACAAAACCTACGCAATCTGGGTCAAGAGGCGGGTCGTTCTCTTCTTCCTTGACCAAGGAAAGTTGTATCGAAGAAACTTCGAAGGGACACCCCTATCATGTCCATAGATGAGGCAAGCGAAGTGCAGGAAGAAGCCCACAAAGTGGAACATCAAGGAGGGCAACAACTATATGAGCACCTCATTTACCCCAGCTACTATTTGGCCGACGATGGAGGAGGATGCCAAGAACTATGTAAAGAGGTACTAGTGTTGTCAAAAGTTTAGGAATCCAATACATGCACCGGTAGTTGAGCTACACAATGTCAAGACACCCTACCCATTTCATACTTGGACATTTGACTTGGTAGTTGTGGGCGCCGTGTCTTTTTCAAGTCGAAGGCATTGCTTCCCACACCGACTTTCTTTATTGACATAGAGTCGCCACTTAATTTTTAAAGGGAAATTAAGAAACCTTTAATGATGAAAACAAAGTTAAGGCCCAGTCCGTCATAACCAAGAATATTCTAGGTTCGGGAGCTTAGGTACAAAAATAGAAGGCCATTTATATGGAAGCACTTCCTTTTGCTCAATCCAAAGCATTTACTCATCCTCTATTTTATGATTTTAGTGGTTAATTATTCATGTAAATTAATTTTAGACCTAAAAATTCTTTACTAACCTAAACTATGTAATTTGAAGAAAAAGTAAATATCATGTTTTTTTTTTTATTAAACGAATAAAAGCCATATTCGTTAAAAAAAAATAATAAATAAATAAATAAATAAATAAATAAATAAAAACTTACATTGTTAGGAAAAACGGATTTTTGATAATTCATGGCCTTGAATATAAACCAAGATACAAAATATTCACAGAAAGCATATCAAAACATACAATTTTGCATAGAAGAGCATATAAACTTGCATAATTGGAAATAACAATGCAAGAAACACACACATGCTAAGAAGGACAAGAAGACTTACCTAGATGCCCACTTCATGCATCTTACATGCAAGACATAAAAAAAACATGACCTAGTCATGCAACTAACACATACAAAATGTAATCCTAAAGCCCGGTTTGGGGCTACTAACATGATTATTATGCAAGGAAAGCAACTAACAACTAACAAGTAAAAAACAAAAATAAACTAATATTACATGATGGTCAAATCGGGCTCATGCATGATCTTTACATGAATAAATAAAGCCTACAAACATGCTGTTTTGATTAAAAGAATGAAAACATGCAAGAGGATGTGAGAAAATGATAAGAACTAAGAAGCTACATGAAGGAATGACCAAACTAACAACCTTGCATGCTTGGATACCAAAATGAAAGCAGAAAAGAGATTGAAATATGAAAAGAACATAGAGTTACCTTCTGGTTTTGAGAAACCGAAGAACAAACGTGAAAAAAAGCAAGAGAAACCGAGTGCTTTGCCTACAAGCCTCCCTCAGACTTTGGTTCCAAGTTAGGGTTGATATGCTTCAGACCTTAGAGAATTTTCAGAGTTGTTTGGTTGCTGTAGGTAAGGTATTTTTGTGACAAAGGCAGTGAGAAAGAGGAAGGATGATGTTTGCTCTCAAAGTGTGCAAAAAGGCTCCAAGTTCTTAACCCCATCGAAGAGAGGGGAAGGGGCTCTATTTATAGAGCTAGGGAAAGCCTTTGGAACCCTTTTAGGGTTTCATCACTTCCTCCTCCGTTGTTTCTACCAGTTTTACACCAAAATTGAGTTACCAAAAATAACTCTATGTACTTCAATGTGCACATGTACGGACCACCAGTGCACGTGCAACAATGGTGCGCACATACAAATAATGTGTGGACTCACATCTAGTGTGCGCATGTGTATTTTGCCTTGGTAAACGTGCCATGCATGCATGCACAAGTATGTGGCCCTATGCTCTTGGCCTGCATGTGGCACAAGTAAGCCCGAATTGCATTCTGATAAATGTCTTTGATAAAACGAGTTACTAATTTTGGAAAATACGATCAATCAAGAGACAATTAGGCTTTCTGGGGTTAAGAAGCTAATTTTTGGCTAAAAATAGGTCTAGGGGTAAAATGGTCATTTTTGAAAAAGCTAATTTATGGCCAAAACAGGTTTGTACAACAACTCTAAGCAATCTTTTAACATTCTAAGGATAAAGTAAGTACCATTTCATCATCGGGTGGCTTGCAAGCACCCGAAGTCCTTGGGTTTGTCAAAATAGGGTGTATACAGTTGCCTTTCTTTAACAAGCTCAAACAATCATGAAGTGATGAGAAGCGAATGTTAAAGACCCGAGACAATCCCAGGTGACATGACCCTAAGGCTTAAGGTAGTGCCATACATTCATGCAAGAGATCAAACCCACAAGTTGCGTACATATCCTTGATTGCAAAGAATTAGATCAGTGTAGTTCAGGGGCGGTTGTACGACAATATACGTTAGTAAGTGTATGCAACAAACACTCAAGCATTCATCCAAGCATGCATTTTAAGAAGAGGGGAGCGGGTGATACTTGTCGTACTCACATTGCCGTTCTTATGCTGAGTTCATTTCCATTCTTTTCTGATTTATGCCCATCTTGTAAAATTTTCCAAAGAAAACTGTGCCAAATAATAAACCACACTACAATGTGGTTAGAGTGATGCCATTATGATGCTGATGATGCCAATATGTATGTCATTCTATGCTTGTATCGACGAGCAAGGGTATGCCATTGCATGCTATTACACGCTTGTATCGACGAGTCATGGTTTCATTAAAAGCCAAATGATGATTTCCCATGCTTGTATCGATGAGTCATGGAGGTATTTGAATGCCAGACAGTGCGATCTCGGGGTTATATCGATGAGCCATGGGGTTTAATGAATGCTATCACACGCTCGTATTGGCAAGACATGGAGTTTATAAGATATTGTTCCATGCTCACATCGGCAAGACATGGAGGTTCAGTTGATGCCATTTCCACGCTTGCATCGGCAAGATAGGGGGGTTTAAATGCCAAGTGGTACCTTTTCCATGCTCACATCGGTAAGTCATGGGGGTTTATTGGGTGCCATTTTAAATGCCAAATGGTGCCTTTTCCATGCTTGCATCGACAAGACATAGGGGTTTAAATGCTATTCTACACTTGCATCAGCAAGATATGAGAATTTTAAATGCCAAGTGGTGCCTTTTCATGGTTGCATCGGCAAGACATGTTGGTTTAAATGCTATTCCATGCTCTCATCAGCAAAATGCAAGAATTTTAAATGCCAAGTGGTGCCTTTTTATGCTCGCATCAACAAGACATGGGGGTTAAAATGCTATTCCATGCTCACATCATCAAGACTTGAGAATTTGAATGCCAAGTGCTTCCTTTCCATGCTTGTATCGACAAGACATGGAGGTTCAGATGTTATTCCATGCTTGCATTGGTAAGACGTGAGAATTTAAATGTCAAGTGATTCCTTTCCATGCTCACATCAGCAAGACATAGAGGTTTAGATGCTATTTCACGCTCGCATCTGCAAAACGTGGGAATTTAAATACCAAGTGATTCATTTCAATGCTCGCATTGACAAGACACGGAGGTTTAGATGCTATTCCACACTTGTATTTGCAAGACATGGGAATTTAACTACCAAATGATTCCTTTCCATGCTCACATCAACAAGACATAGAGGTTCAAATATTATTCCACACTTGCATCGACAAGACGTGGGAATTTGAATGCCAAGTCATTTCCTTCCACATTCACATCAAAACGATATGGAGGTTTAGATGCTATTCCACGCTTGCATCAATAAGATGTGGGAATTTAAATGGGTGCCTAGTGGTTTCGACTCTACCGTGATGTATAAAATGATGCCAAGTGTTTGCCAAAATGCATTATGTGGTGCCGCATGCCAAGTTTTATCAAGTGGGTGCCAAAATTTGCCAGTTATTTTGTCATGATGCCAAATGTGGTTTTGAGGAACATTGCTGCCATGCCAAATGATTTGTGTGCTAGTGCCAATGCCATAAATGATAAAATAATTGTGCCTCAAAAGGCGTGCCAATGCCTAAGCTTGAGTTTAGGACATACCTATGCCTTGAGGATGTCCAAAGAGTGCTTGAACTAAAGTAATGAAGAAGCTCTTGATTTCCCATGCAAATCAACTTGTCTTTTTCATCCTTTTGCCTGAATACTTTGTTAGTTGGTATGACTGAAGTGCCCCACCTTTGCAGCTCTTCATCCAAAAGTTTTGTAAATTCCCATGAACACACACCCTCTTTGATCCTTTGTATGCATGATGAAAGACTACAGGCCTTGATACCAGTCAACTGTACCAAGACCGTTTTAGCATGCTGGAGTCAAGCAGGTACCTAGTTATCCCACTTTTTCGGTTTATACTTCCTATCGCTTATCTCTGCCTTTCAACTGTACTGATTAGGTTCCTTGTGGGCATACTGAGAGCTGTTATAAGACATTACCGAGCATGATGGCACTGATCCAGGAGTATGTAATCGGCGCTTGGGGCCCAATTTAGGTGACTTTCCTTTCCTTCCATATGATGATTCCAACTATACTGTAATCCTTGCTGATTCTAAGTTCTTATTTGATTCTTGTAGGTTGCTGGCATGTCTAAGCATACAAGAGGTGCATCCGCATCCCATGCGGTAGGGTGAGGTACTTTGGATGATGGCTATGAGTCCGACAGTAATAACGAAGATGATGATGATGATGATAATGATGATCAAGATGAGGAGGGTCCATCTCACGGTGGTTCGAAGTGCCCTTAGGGAGGCTGACTGGGTTCCACTTGCCATAGTCTTTAGGATGTTTATGCCTTTTTTTTTTTTTTTTGGGAAAACATTGTACAGTGTGCCTTTAGGAGATGCCCCATGCTTTTTCGTAAAAATTCATGTTTTGTACAAATCCTGAATTTTCATAGTATATGCAATGAAATCGAACATTCTTTTTATCAAAATCTTTATTTCTTTCAAATGCTTAGCCTTTTGTGTTTTTCTTTTGAATTTGACAATGACTCTTGAACATGACTAAGAGAATAAAACAAAATTACAACTCGAAAATGCTATACATGCAACCTAACAACCTAACATGACTCTGACATTGATGCTGGAATGCTCCTATTGTCCTTGAAACACCATGTGTCATGCCCTAAATGAACAAATTGAATTGCCATGCCTGATGAAAATGTGTTTGCACGCCAGTTGAACCATTTTGGAATTTAATGCCGCCGTGTTCACTTTCCAGGGTTGAGTTTCAAGAGTATAGGTGGGCTGCTATATGTATCTGTTTGTTTGCTTGGTTCCTAGCGATGCTGAGTGGTGGGATAGTTAGCCCTATCTTGGTTGATGTGGCCAAGCAGGTTAAAGATGGGAGGAGCTTCATTGGTTTAGTCTTGGCAAAGACTTTGGCAAGTTTCGATAAGGTTCATGTTGGTAAGACTGCGAACTTTGCTGGTAGCCCGCTATTGCTTCAGGTACTACCCATCTCACTTGGTTTCTCATCTTTCATCCTCTATTCTTTTATCTCTCATTTCTTTTTTTGCACACCCCTACTTGCTTTTTCCACTCATGTCAAACCTCTCTATTCTTTTATCTCCCTTTTCTATTTCTCTCTTTTCCCAGATGTAGCTTATGGACAAGTTGACGGTGTGGGTAACTCCTACCCGTTACTCGCCGATTTCATATCATACTCGGGCTCAATTTGTTGAAAATGAATTTCGCTGAAGATTGGCAAGATTGGATATGTGCCTGAACTCATAGAGGCATTGCCTAGTATTGCCCCTGGTTAGCACTTTCAGTTATAACCTGAGAGATGCTCCCTTTTCCAGGTGTAGAGGTAGTCAGCCTAACTCATATCATCTACGACTTCCCTCATCAGATTCTACAGCAATTTGGGTTCCCCTCGTAGCCTCAAATTTTGCTTTCCAAGCTTCTCACTTGAAAGCCAATGCCAAAGTTTGGCAAGCTAGGACATTCATGATCGTAGAAGAGAGTTCCAGCCACAAGCTATTGGTAGAATTCATCCAGTGGCTTGAACATGGGATTCAGTGGGTCGAGACATGCAAGGAGAGACTATTCAAGAGGATAAAGACTAGGTGATTCTTGACTTATGGTGTCACGCCCCAAACTCGCCCCTAAAAGTTCGGGCATGACCTATGCAGAAATGGACACTTAACCTGATATACATACTATATGGGGCCTGAACGGAAGCATTTAATATTACAAAGTAACATAGAATAACATCCATTGAGCTAAAACTAACATGCCAGGATCACAAACGTGAGAGCTATTTATCTAAATACATACCCATATACATAATTGAGCGTATAACCGAACATTGGTAAAGAAAGGGGGTTACATACATACATCTTCACCAAAAACCAAACATTTCCTATCTCCATAAAGAAACTCCATTAAATCATTCTCTTGATTTTAATAACTAAGCAAGTCCACAAGTATTTAACAAAATAATTTGGGATTAAACCCATTTCGGAAAACTCCACATTTTAGGTCACAAAAATCAAAATCAACAGTCAGTACCATCCCACATAATCACCACAATTCAACATAAACAACATGATTCAACTCAACATCATTAAATATAATTCAACATAATTCAAGAGGAATTCTTAAATCCCATTTCCACATTCCATAACCGAGTTTATGTCATTTATATCATTAACAAATCATTTCCCCCAATTTCCTTTCTCATTATAACATGATTTACATTGCTCATAACAAAGTTCATTCGCAAATTTTAAACATAATTTTCAAACATAACCAAATTCCAATTAAACTTGTACATATATAATTCAACCTACCAATTTCATGATTCAACTCTCAATTTGGGCTAACTCATTGATTATCATCAAAAATCAACCTAGGGTTTCAAGAAAAATCTAGAAATTTCAAGAACAATCCAAATTTCTTAACCCATTACTTTTTGTTCCAATCTTCTCATTTATTATACGCCCTAGGTCCATCATCCATAAACCATAATCTAAACCCAATAATAGAACCCCTACCTCAAGAATCAAACAAGGGAGCAAGCTTGATGAGATTCCTCCAAAATTTCAAAATCCAATCGGTAGAAAATGTTGATCCTCTCTTGTTCTCCATCCTTGATGCAATGGTGGATTGTTGATAAAAGTAGAGGAAATCAAGGTTTTGGGGCTAGGGTTTTGGACATGGAGGAGGGGAGAAGAAGAGAGGAAAAGAAAATGTAAGAAATTATCCAAAAATCACGTTTTTGAGCTGCTGTCCCGCACAGTTCTGCACGTGCGCCGCTTTTCCCGCACGTGCGGTTCTGCTTCCAGCACAGATATGAAAACTTCAAAAGGGTATAACTCTCTCATCCGGACTCTGTTTAGGTCGTTCTTCTATCCAAATTGAAGCCCCGGAAATAAGATTTCCAATGGTTCTAACCTCACATCCAAATTCAAAGTGTGGAATAAGAAAAGGGCAAAAGAGTGACGGCTGATCGTAGGCGAATTATTCGAATTAAAGTTTTTAGTCCAATCTTACTTTACCATCATGTTACCACCTCAATCGATGCCCCAGAATAAAACTAAGGAGGTTCCAAACATACTAATAAAATGCCACAAACGAATCCACGTGCCTCAAAAATTCAAACTCAACCAAGCGACCCGCTCGAGCGGCCAACATTGCGCTCGAGCGCTCAAACCAACGAAGCCGTCCGCTCGAGCGACCACTTCTACGCTCGAGCGGGAATTTATAACTCTTAGAATCTCGGGCAGCCTGCAAAACTACTGGGAGCCTCACAAGTCCGCTCGAGCATCAACTCCCCCGCTCAAGCGGAAGGAAAATTTCTAGATCGTCACATCCTTCCCTCCTTAAGAAATTTCGTCCCCGAAATTTGCATCCGTTCTAACAAAATAGCAACAACCTTATGCTCACCAATTCTTAACAACCCCTAGTTCACAACAAAGCATGAGAGCACCCATACATATCCATCAAACCTTGACAACTTTCAATTACACTTCACTTCAATTCTAAACCCAAAATACAAAGTGTTATAACCTATCCACCTTGGGGGAAATTCGTCCTTGAAATTGAAGAAAACCAAATAGAAGACAACTCAAACATGAATGGAGCGCACCCTGTAATGGTCCAAAACTGGATCCACACTCGGGATAGCTTCTTAATTTTCTGGTTTGATACCTCAATGTTCTAAAGATACGCAACAACAAGGATCACAAGGAAAAGATCATAAATACTTTTTGACGAACACATACATAGGAATTCAATAATAGAGTAACAAAATGATTTGACCATCAATCTGAGAGTTAGGATTTAGCAAGGTCAATGACAGGAAGTCAATTCGTAATCATATCATGAGTGGGGTACATATCGGTACCATCAATATAGAATATCTCCATGTCGTTTCTTTTGAACAAAGTTTATCCCATCATGCAGAACAGTTCATATATAACTTCCAATACAAAATAGAGGACCAGAGTGACATTGTAATATCAAACATTTTCATCTTTACATAGAAATATTTCACAAAATGGTTTCGCAATCTTAAGTTAGTGATATACTGAAACAGAATTGCACCGGCCTCTTCTTTACAAGTCTTATATAGGCAAACACATAATGTGGGTAAAGTTCTTCATGTCGTTCAATCATTCTTTCTACAAAATCCTGATTACGGATTACAAAGTTCACGTAACAAAACAGATTATATTGACTTAACCTTATAACCTTCTCTTACAGCCGATTTCATTTAATATAATTCAACTATCATGTAAAACACAACTTGTCAAAATACCTAACACAATAGTTTTTCACAATCATAGCTACAAACATTACTACGGCACGGAAGACATAACTATATCATAAAAGTTAGAGTATCATATATATCATTTTCTTTAGGCTTAGACATATTCCATACTGTAGACACCCCATTTTTGACCGCCCTCGAGACTTGGGCGTTACTGATGGTTTACTTGTTGGAGAAAGGTGTGCAGGGCAAAGGTTCAGTTTCTTCGGCAAGGGGAGAGGCAAATCTCAACTTCATACCCCAGTTTGGACCAAAATTATTTTGGATGGTTTTTAGACCTTAAAAACCTCTCTTTCAAAACATTTTTGAAATAAAATTCCCACGATGTTCCGACGCTCGCATTTCGGTAAATGTTGCGCTTTTTGGCAAACCGAGCAAGGACAAAGTGGAGATGAATGAAAGAGAGATGAAATCTTTGAAAAATCTTTCAAAACACCTTACTTAGGGGTTTGAAGTTGAAGAGGAGAGGAGAAGAGGGGAGAAAATAAGTTGGAGAAGAAGTTCGGCAAGGATCCGGGTAGAAGGGAGTCGAGCAGTCCTCGCTAAATCAAGCGTATCCATCTGCATACTCGGAGTTAAGCTATGAGGCCACTACCATTGGAAAGAAGACTTCCGGGGCTTCATTTTTCATTCAAGAATCTCTTACATCCAAGTCCGGGTGGGGAAGATATGATTCGTTGAAGTTGGGCATCATCCCGGTTGGATCGAATCTGCGCGGCTTCACCGAAGAGGGCATAACTTTTTGGACAGAAGGAATTTTAATGCAAGGTTTGCGCCATTGGAAAGCTAACTTCCGGGGCTTCAATCTGGATATCCACCGGCACTTTTTGACCTTACCGGCCACCTACTGGCCATCCATTTAGCCGACCGGCCAGATATTGTGCCGACCGGCCAAATATTGTGCCGACCGGCCAAAAGTGCTCAAAAACTCAGATTTTTGACAGATATTTATCATCCAGCTGTTATACACTGCATCCGATATTTTCAATTGGGATATTTCGACCAAAAGCCTTTATTTGCAATATATAGAGCCTTATATCTCATATTTGAGGGAGAGAACAAAAAAAAGCAAGTTTTGGGGAGCTTCTCACTCTAAAAGACCCCTCTCTCTCTAGAAATTCCACAGCCAAATATCAGCCCTCTCTCTCTTCCTATATTGTGTGTATAGAAGCATATAAGTGCCCAAAAGTGAGTGTTCTTCCCATTTCTTGAGCCTCCACCCTTGATCAAACTTACCTATATTGAAAAGGTGATTCTTGGAGGTGTATTTGGAGCTCCTAAGGCTAGTTTTGGTCCAAGAAGAACCTGTTTTGGTGCAGAGCTTCAAGGGTAAGCCCCTACTTTTCTCAAGCTTGATTTTGTGCACTTGTATAGCTACTTTTGCATGCTTCTTTTGGCCTGATTTTCAACTGTCAAAATCTCTATTTTTATGTGTTAAAAGTGGTGGATTGAAGTCCTTGTGAGTTAAGGGGTGTCCTCCCTTTGTTTGCTCCTTGTTTTGTGAGATTGTGATCCACCTTTGAGCTCTTTTAAGCAAACCTCTTTCGGGCCTAAAAACAACTTTTTTTTCAGAGGTTTTTCAGTGATCAAAAACCAGTTTTGAGGCCTCAAATAGGAGGGGTTAGCCCCTCCTCCTTGTAGCTAGTTGTTATGCCTTGTTAGGCTTACAAAGTAGCATCTTTTTGTGGCTTGTTTTAGCTTAAGCCAAGCATGTTTTAGGCTCTGTTTTGCCATGTTTCAGATCTATTTTGGTCTGGTTGGGGGCTTGGTAGCTTGCTTCATACACTTGTAGTGTAATTTTGCTCCCTAGCCTAGCTTGTTTCATGCCTTAGCCTATCTTCCTAACATGTGCTAGCTTAACTTTGGCCTGCAATAGTCCATATTTTGCTGTGATTAAGCTCTGTTCTGAGGTGTTAAGGTGGCTTGTGCATTGCTTTGCATGGTTGTGGTTTAAATGCTTAGAATGGCCTAAAGGAGAGCATGCTTTTTCTAGTTTGTTTTGGCTATTTTCCAGCATGTTTTAGGCCCTAAATTACCATGCAAAAATTCTGTTTTAGGCTGGATAAAACTCTCATGCATTGCATTACATAGTTGTGGTTCATGTGCTTCAAGAGCCCATTGTTTCGGCATATCATTTGAGCTTGTTTTGGTGCATGATCATGGCATTTTCAGCATGGTTTTAGCATATAGAAACACTGTTTTGAGGTGGTTGAGACCTGCATGCATTGTACCATATAGCTCTGGTTTATGTGCTTTATTGGCCTCTTGTATGAGCATGCTTCATTGACTTGTTTTTCCCTTTGTTCCATGCACTTTGGCCACTGTTTTGGACCTAATTTAGGGCTGTCCAATTAGTGTAAGTCCCTCCCTTAGCTTGTGTTGCATGCTTACTTTGTATATTGTTGCATGCTTGGCCCCATTTATGTGATGTTGCATGTCTTGCATATTTGCACATTTGGGACACATCTCATATATTTGATATTAACATGCTTGCCCCATGCCTTACATGATTGTTGTCTAGGCCTTGCATGATTGATGTATGTTTAGTATTGCTTGTTTGCATGCCACGTTGCATACTAGCTAACGTGCTTAGGTTGCATTGCATTGAACATGCATGCCTTGCCTCTTGAAATCAAGTGATCGAGGTTAGGCCTTTATGTGCTTATTTGGTTTGCATTTCATTTGACATGAAAATGCACAAATTGGTTCCTTGGGCCATCACGCATTGAAATGCGCGATTCATGGTCCAAGAACCAAGATAAGGGATAGGGTTAGTGCATACATTGCTTGAATTGCATTGCCATGCTATGCCTTGCCCTCTGCTGCTGTCAATTGCAGGTTCTGCAGGCATTCTTTGCCGACCGGCAGTATTCAGTGCCGACCGGCAATCAATTGGTGGCCGATGGATGCATTATCAGCCCATGACCACATCCCACTGCCGGTGGCAATTCTACTCAGCCGGTGGTGTCTCCCAATGTCCAGGGAAGCAATTCAAAGACTTTGGCAGTCTTCAGAGGGGCAGAGCAGGGAAAACAGAGGCAGCTTGCGCATGGCTGTGCAATTCCGAGCAAGACCGAGCATGCATTGCATTGGGCTCTCTTCCCGAGGTGATTTACTATTTTCTTCTAGCTTAGTTAATTTGTCAACTAATTGGGCAATTTGTAATTATTAATTAGCTTGCGTAGTTGGTTAATTTGTATTATTCTTTTGGTCCCTCCGAGCGAGGGCGAATCTGTAATAAGTGTGTGTGAGTGGGTGTATGTCTTCCAATCCCCACTTCTTTCTTCCCTTTTATTTACCTGCTTATGATGGGTAGTATTAGGGCACGTTTAAATTAGCATATCTCATGCAATGCATGCGTGCATCCATACATTCGTTTGCATGCACCGGGCTCGGTACATCATACAAACTGCATTGTATTTTCAATTCCAAATTGAATACGTGACAATCGTCGCATTTCACATGCCATTTTAGGGTTAGCCGAGCCTACTCTAACTGCATCCTTGCATGTGTTGCATTAGCCACTTAACATGAACTAGGATCATGCATGTTTGCTAACTAGTTTATTGTTTTGGCACGGAGTACGATGGAAGTATTTATGCTTTAGCATATCGCATGCGTGTGACTGTTACCATGACAGTATGCTTACCATGTGGCTAAGTGCTTATATGGGATAAACTGCTTGAATGCCTGTGGGTGAAGGTTGGATTGTTTGAATTGGAAAAATTCGTTGAAATCCGTGTTTTAGCCTACTTGCGAGTAGCAAATTCCAAAGCGCTTTTCAAAACAAACGGATATGCAATGCTTGTTTCCAAATTAGGCAATCTAGTCTATACTTGTTTGCTGTGCGCATAACATAGTAATTCTAGGCCAATAACCGGAATAAGAACACATAACGTTTTCAAAATTGGATATCATGGTTAGTAGAGGCCGGTCTTCAGACCGGGCCAAAGGGGGTGCTCATAGCTGACCTTCCCCGATCGTACCCAAGCTCCCGAGCCAAGACAACTTTGGTGATGACGGACACGTGGCCTTCGGCACCGAGTCAGGGTTTCCTAAATTTCCCATTTAAAAAATATTTAGGTGGCGACTCTGTATCTGGCAAAGCAGTCCATGTTTGGCACTTCTTTTCAAAATCTGTTTTTCTCAAAACGATTTGCCAGAGTTAGACTCTTTGGTTCAGATTAAGAACCGCAACGAACACAAAAAAGGAGTCCGAACTGTAGCCGAGGTCCCTCGCGGGCGTGTTACAGTTTCTGGCGACTCTGCTGGGGATTTTAGAGAGCTTGACTCGAACTCGTGATATCCTGTTTTGACTACACTTATGTGTTTCTTTGCATTGCATGTGCATTGGTGCGCCTAGGACACCGTGTTGGCCATCTGCTATTCCTGAGCGGTTTGCTGGAGGCTTGTCTTGTCAAGGCATGACCATAAGGCTGACCGGTTGCGGGCTCTGCCAGTATGGGAACACGAACCCCGGTTTTACTGGGGCACCCTTTTTGACCATTCGACCTAGTGCATATCGAAATCCATAGTGACCATTCCAAACTAGGACAGGTTGCTTACCCGATATAAGTTGTTTGAAACCGCTGTGTGCGTAGTGAAACCCTAGCTCCTGACAAAATAGGACATGGAAACTCTACCCCAGCATAGGGATGTTTTGGTTCTCTTTTACTTGTTATGTGCTTTTAGAGTGTATCTCTACAGGAACACACATGTCAGTTTGCAAAGTTTGAGCATCAGGCCCGAGGGCACCAATATCAGTATTGTTGAGAATCAGTTATGTCTGCGGGTATCAGTTCAGTTTTCAACAGTGATTTCGGGGAACAGTGATCAGTAATAGAATACAGTTGTTCAGCTTTGCTCCTATCCGTTCCAGTGAAATTGAGCTGAAATGCTGTCTGTTTTCTCTTTTGCTAGGGGTAGCCCTGGAATCATAGCTTCAGAAGGCTCCACTATCTCCCGGGTACATTGGACTAGTGCTGATAGACTTTGTTAGATCAGAAATTCAATTCAAGGGCAACCAGTGTTCTTTCGCTGAGGCAAGGCAAAGAAAGGCCAGTTGGGGCTCACCGGTTCATCTGATTCGACAGTCACCAGTCACATCATCAGCAGACCCGTGATGGCACAGGGTTCAGAAGAATTTGTGGCCGTGATAGCAGCGTTAAATCAGGGAACTGCCATGCAGGCTGAGACTGGTATTGAAACGCAGCGCCCATCTGGGGCATCTGCCTCACATCCAGCTTCGGGACCCCAGCCGAACTTTGATCCACTTCTGCCAGTTGAAGATTTACAGGGTTCGAATCCCCAAGAAGGGTTGGCTCAAGCTCGAGTTGTCAGGCCCCTGGTGCAGCCTATTGAGAGGTTTTAACCCTTTCATGTTGATGAGTTCAACCCGACTGCAGTGAAAATTGCGAGCCTTGAGAAGCAATTCAAAAAGGCACAAGGCCTTAACTCCATTCCCGACATTGAGGATGGGCACACTAAGTCTGCTGTGCGGCTCCCAAACAGATTCAAAATGCCATATATTGACCGTTTCGATGGGTCTGGAGATCCAATGGTACATATCCGACTTTTCTTGGATGTCCTGAAGCCGATGGGTCTGACTAAGCCACAGAAACTCTCTCTGTATGGAAGAACCCTGTCGGGTGTAGCAGCCACTTGGTACGCTAAGTTGGAAGATAAAGTGAAGCAAAACTGGGAAGAACTGGCTGAGGCCTTTGTCGATCAGTATTCGTACAACACCCAAGTTGAAATGACCATCCAAGAGCTTGAAGCAACCCGCCAGAACCCAAAAGTGAATTTGTTGCCAGGTGGAGAGCAAAGGCAGCATAGATGACGGATCGTCGCCCTTTGGAGAGGGATCAAGTACAGATGATGGCGCGAAACCTCGAGCATGATATGTTGCAAAAGTTGATAGTCGCTCCGCTATTCACTTTCAAAAGTTTACATGAACTGGGGGTTCAGGTCGAGAATGCGTTCAACAGTGGGATCATTCCCAGAACAAGTGAACCGACAAGGAGGGTGATTTCAGGGAATACCAATGCTCGTAGTAGCGCTATTCCCAAACCCGCCGAAATCAATACAGTTGCCACAACCGACCCTTTTGCCAAACCAAGCCTACAAACAGCCGGCCCAGCCCGAGCTCAGGGCAGAACTTTCACCCCCCTCTATATGAGCTTGACTAGCGCACTAAAAGTCTTGATGGAAAGAGGGCATCTCAAACCCCTCGATCCCCAACCCCTTCCAAACCCACTCCCAGCCAGGTATAACCCTTCCAAGTACTGTATGTACCATCAGCAGCGCGGTCATGGCACCGACTGTTGCTACCGCCTTCGTCATGAGATCCAAAATATCATTGACAACCAAACGATAGCTCCACCTTCAGACCCCAATGACCAAATACCTCATCCCTATCTCAATCTAATCCACACACTGGCCGTCCCTTACGACCCCAGCGTATATATCACCCCAGCCCATTTGCCCAAACCGAAGGTGTTTATCCCAGAGAGCCTGGACTTATGCATGATGGGTGCATCTGAACCCCAATCATCTCAAACCCATGAACCCACTACTTCTGAGCTGATGAGGATGATCGAAGATCTTCAGAGAACTGTGGCAGATCTGGCCTTTGGAGTTTTGGCTCCGTCATCAACCGCATCACATACTAGGGAGTTCATATCAAAAGGCTCCTTAACCTTAGGACGGGCTGCATTGGGAGAAGGCCAATCTCTTAGCAAAGTGGAGGCCAGTGATAAGAGCAAGGCAGGGGCAAGCATTAGTCCCTATGAACATCTTCAGTTGGCTGTTGAGGCTTTGAAAGCCGAGGGATTGAACGAAGAGCAAGTCCTCGCAGTTATGGCAAAAACTGTGGATGACATTTTCGCCACTCAAGTCGGGGGCAGTTTAAATCAAGGGGCAAGTCGGGAGAAGGGTCGTCATGTCAGGAATGTTCCTTTCAGCTCTAACCCTACTCTCGAAAAAGATCAGCAAACCCGGCTAGCACCTGCCGACCTCTTTGTTGGCGCATCTTCTTCAAACCCCCGAACATCGGACTATCTACCTCGGGGCCAGAGGGTATTCACCCCACTGAACATGTCTCTATCAGCGGCCTTGAGGCTCCTGATTAAAAAGGGGTACCTGAAACCCCTGGAGCCGCGACCACTGCCAGATAGACTTCCTCCCTCCCATGATTCGGCCAAGTACTGTGCCTTTCATCAGCAGGTCGGCCATGTCACCGATAAGTGTTTCCGTCTTCGCCACGAAATACAAGATTTGTTTGACAACAAGGTCATTGCCGCACCAGCTCAGTAAAGTCTATCACCACTGGATCAGTGAACTTGGGGGATAGTACGAATATGTGATCAGGGGATGAACCACCTGCGGGCGGCACTCAATTTACCCCGGATGTGGCGTTTGGCACGCACTGCTTTGAGCATTTGCGAATGCTAGTTTTGTACTTTCTGACTTAGGTATTGGGTCAGTCTTGTCATTTTGTATTGAGTCAGTCTTTTCATACTGAGTCAGTCAGGGTCTGTCTTGTTGTATCGAGTCAGTCCTGTTTTGTTTGAGTCGGGTGATTTCGGGGGTGTTACCTCAGACATCACTTGCTTGTTTTGTGTTTGTCTTTTTGCTTCCTTTCGAGTCTGTTTCTGCCTTGGAGCCAGTTATGCCAACAGATCTGAATGGAACAGCGTTGATTTTCACACTCTTGTGTTTGCTTCTGCCGTGTGCCAGTTGTGCCAGAAATTCTAAATGAGATGGCAGTATTTGACTAAGAACTCTGTCTTTTTTGTGCCTTGAAATTATTGCATTGACCTAAGTTTTTCAAAACCTTTTTGAACACTGCGGTGAAAACAAAGAGGGAGGAATTCCTCGGGATTTGCAAAACTTTGATCAAATTGAGAGAAAGAGAGGCGTGCTAAGCCCTTAATGAATGAAATCATGCTTGTTAGTGTGAGTACTGAGAAGGACCCTAGCTTTGATCCAGATTGGTCCTACACTGTCTTCAGCGCGAGCGATTTGTCGCTTTCTTAAAAACTTTCAAAAAAAAAAAAAAATGTTTTGCGCGGTCCTGCGAGGACATGGGTGGAATCGCTCTTGAGATTGTGCAGCTTAAGATCGCTCTCGGCCTCGAGACTCAACCCCTTTGCTTTCAAATCTTGAACTTGGATTCAGAACGTTCAAAGGACAATCATGATGGGAGGCATGTGTGGCCAGATTTGAAGCAGCCCTCGAACAAGAGGCACCAAAGTCAGATCAAGAGGATCAGATGTCGTCAAAAGAAGCTTGCAAAGCTAGATCAGAAGCACCCCTCGAACTAGGGGCAAAAAATATCCGATGTGCTCGAAGAGCCAAAGGTGGATCTTTCTGCAAATCAATACAACAGCCACTCTCCTGGATACAGAGGGCTTCAATCTCAAAACCATTTGGCATGGACTTGTTACACTTTTACCCTTTGAGAGGCTCGTTGGGCCGAAAACCTGGAAGGGCGACCCAGGCAAAAGTTTGGGCAAGAGAAAAATACAAAAAAAGAAAAGAAGAAAAAAAAATGCAAAAAATATACAAAAAAGAAAAATGCAAAAAAAAAAAAGAAAAGGAAAAAAAATGAAAAAATGAAAAAATTGAAAAGAAAGAAGAACAAAGCTCGCAAGGTCGAAAACCCGCGACGGGCGCCTTGGCAAAAGTTAGAGCCTAAAAAGGAGAGGTTAATACCCGAGTGTACCTTAACCCCGAACTACGTAAGGCTTGATTCCCATCTTTGGGATACGTAGGCAACTTCATTCTGAAGTCCAGCCGTAAAACACTTCAAATTTGATTGTGTCCATGCAATGGTTCTAGTCATTTTTGTCTTCACTGTATCCGAGAGTTTGGTTGCGTTCAGCACTCTAAGGACTGACTACAATGCGCTGCGGTGCCATTCAAACAAGGGGCAACTTTCCGTTGCCATTCAATGCGCCGCGGTGCCGTTCAAACAAGGGGCAACTTTCCGTTGCCATACAGCTCTCTTCAAGCACGGGGCAGTTTTCCTTTGGATCCGAGGTTGTGCATCTCAGGAGTAGGTTTCATGCTCATTGAGCAATGGCCGTTTGCAAAAATAGTTTTTGAGAATTTTTACTGGGGTTGACTAATTTCTCGAAAATTATTTCATTTTTCTAAACTGGACCATTTCTTGGACCCAAAAAAGGAAAATTTTCAGTGCTCATAGCCTGACTTACATGACTTTAAATCAAAAAGTTGAACAAGCATGTTAATCTAACTCTCATTTTGGTCAAATTTTTAGGAGAAAACTAAAACAAAAAATGGTCAAAATGATGAAACTAGGGGCACAGTTGAGTCAAGCTTCCTGTCTTTTCCCATTGTCAACATACTTGCCAAGAAGGGCACCATACCTGCTAGAAAAGAGCACCACTGAAGCTAACCGCAAAAGGGCCAAAAGTTCTCACATCCTCTAAGCAACGAGGTATTAAGCCAAGTGTGAAGCACGAGCTGGAATGAGGCAAAATATTACACTCCCTCATCTGGACATATCTGATCACATCCAAAGTCCCCGGCAGAGCATTGTCAACCGATGTCAATTGCAGATTTGCTGCACACCCAGTTGTAGCGCAACCCCTCTGTGGAAAAGTTCACTGTTGTGAGCAGAAGAAAGAGAATCTAGCAGAATGCTAGGGGCATGAGCCCCGCAACTTCTTGTTCATCCGTCAACCACCAGGGGAGGGATAAAAAAAAATAAGAGATTGAAGAATAGAGAGATGTGCGTTGAGGGAAAAAGTGAGAAAAGGGCTTTTTCAGAGAAACAGAGCTTGAGGGCCGAGTGATGTGAGAATCACAAATGAGAAAGGATGGGAAATAATACCTAGAGAAACTGGCTCCTCGTGCACTGAGAGGTCTCTCGTCTTTGTAACACGTCTGTGTGTCGTGTCTTTTGTTTTATTTTTCTCGATTCTTGCTTTGAGTCGTTCCGAGCGTGTCTCGATGTGTTTAGGTTGTTTACCTTTATTTTTCGTTGTTGGGTCGTCTTTGCTGTGTTCAGTTGTAGGCTCAATACCCGGTCGAGAACTCATTTTCTCAATTTCAAAAATGATTTGTTGTATGTTCAGAAGTACTGTGCCATTCTCCACATTTGTGCAAAAAAGGAATTTGTTCTTTCGAAAAATGCAGGGTTCAACCCAGGTGTAGCGCGTCCGCGGGGGACCTCGCTACAGCTCGGACTCGATTTGTGTCACGGTTCTTAATCTGAACCAAAGAGTCCAACTCTGGCAAATTGTTTTGAGAAAAACAGATTTTTTTGAAAGAAGTGCCAAACATGGACTGCTTTGCCAGATACAGAGTCGCCACCTAAATATTTTTTTTTTAAATGGGAAATTTAGGAAACCCTGACTCGGTGCCGAAGGCCACGTGTCCGTCATCACCAAAGTGGTCTTGGCTCGGGAGCTTGGGTACGATCGGGGAAGGTCAGCTATGAGCACCCCCTCTCGCCCGGTCTGAAGACCGGCCTCTACTAACCATGATATCCAATTTTGAAAACGTTATACATTCTTATTCCGGTTATTGGCCTAGAATTACTATGTTATGCGCACAGCAAACAAGTATAGACTAGATTGCCTAATTTGGAAATAAACATTGCATATCCGTTTGTTTGGAAAATGCTTTGGAATTTGCTACTCGCAAGTAGGCTAAAACACGGATTTCAACGAGTTTTCCCAACTCAAGCAATCCAGCCTCCACCCACAGGCATTCAAACAGTTTATCTCACATAAGTACTTAGCCGCATGGTAAGCATACTGTCATGGCAACACTCACACGCATGTGGTATGCTAAAGCATGAAAATACTTACATCGTACTCCGTGCCAAAAACAATAAACTAGTTAGCAAACATGCATGGCCTAGCTCATGTTAGAATGACTAATGCATCACAAGCAAGGATGCAATTCAGAGTAGGCTCGGCTAACCCTAAACATGGCATGTGAGATGCAATCAAATAACATGTATTCAATTTGGATTTGAAAATACAATGCAGTTTATATGATGTACCGAGCCCGGTGCATGTAAACAAATGCATGGATGCACGCATGCATAGCATAAGGTATGCTAAAATAAACGTGCCCTAATCTACCATCAAAGCAGGTAAATAAAAGGGAGAAAGAAGTAGGGGTTGGAAGACATACACACCACTCACCCACACTTATTACAGACTTGCCCTCGCTCGGAGGGACCAAAAGAATATACAAATTAATTAACTACGCAAGCGAATTAAATATTACAAACCCATTAAATTAATCAAATAAACTAATTAATCTAATTAAAGCAGTAAACTGCCTCGAGATGAGGGCCGGATGCAACGCATGCTCGGGACTTGCTCGGAATCGCACTGCCATGCTTAGATTGCCTCTGTTTTCCCTGTTTTGCATCTCAGAAGACTGTCAAAGTCCCAGGAGTGCCTCCCAGGACACTGAGAGACATCATCGGCTGAGTAGGACTTCCACCGGCAGTAGTATGAGCTCATCGGCACTGAATTCATCCATCGGCCGTCAATAGACTGCCGGTCGGCACTAAATACTGCCGGCCGGCACTGAATGTCTGCAGAACCTACAACTCACAGCAGCAGAGGGCAAAAACTTGCATGGCAATGTAATTCCAGCAATTTATACATCAAACACATTCCTTATCATGTTAATGACTCAAAGGAGGATGTGCCTCGATTCTCGGGCCACCAATCACGCATTTCCATGCATGATGGCCCAAAGAACCAAATGTGCACTTTCAATTTCAAATGCATGCAAACCATATAAACAAACAAGGGTGCCGAACCTCTATCATGTTTATCTCAAGAGGCCTAGCATGCATGTCAATGCAATGAAATCCTAAGCATGTTGGCTAGCATGCAATATGGACAATGCAAGGCGCTTATGTAAGCATACAAGCAAACATGTAAGGCAAGCATGCAAACCAAATAAAAGGTGGACTTAAACATGATCTAGGCAACTCTAACTAGGCCTAAAATCAGTAGCCAAAATGCTAAGTATGAGAGCTAAACACACATGCACATATACACATGTTAAGGCACACAACTTAGGCATTAAACAAACCACTCTCAAGCACACTTGAAAGGAGATAACATGGATGATTAGCATGCAACATGAGCTCTAAAATCATGTCAAAGTGTGGTGCTAAACCAACTCAAAATAGACCAAACAAAGCATGCAAATGGTCCAAGACTTAAAGCAAGTCAATGAGGCATTGAACTATACTTATGCAAGACAATTATGGCATGCATTAAACAACTAAAAACAGGTTTTTAGCATGTTAAAACAAAGCCAAAAGGCTACTTAGATGGCATCTAAGAGGCTTGAAACCAAAGGCATGCACAATGACCAAAACATGGAGCATTCAATACATGCTTTTAAAGCATTAAAGAGGCGACTAAGGCAAGCATACAAGCACACCAAAGGGACTGAAATGACATGCTAGATCGTTCCAAACCATCAAAATGAGGTAAGCAACACATGCTACACATGCATGCTCAAAGGCTAGCAAGCCTAAAATGCAAAGGGGCTATATAATGCATGCCAAGAGCAACCCAAATGACTATGGACAGAGCTAAAACATGTCAAAATAAGCACAAAACATTCACAAATCTAAGCCTAAAGCATGCTCAAATTAGGGCTAACAACCTAAGGCATGTTAAGGCAATACAAGGCATTACATGGCAACTATGCTAAGCATGCATAAGGGACCAAAACCAACACATAGCAATGTTAAATCATGATAGCCTAAGCATGAATAACAGTCCATACATGCTCAACACACACTCAAGCACAATGCTCCCTCAAGAGGCAAAACTTGCCCTTTTCAAGGACATCAAGGAGAGGGGGTGACCCCCTCCTTCTTAGGACTTTAAGGCATCATCTTCACCACTGAAATCCCTCAAGATTTCAGTGGTGAAGAGACCCAAACACCAAAATCCCAGATCTCAACAAAATAGCACAAAATGAGGCCTTTTCAAGGCCTAAGGGTGGTCAAACCTCCCCAAAGCACAAAACACTCTTAATAGACAATAAAGAGGACTAAAAAACAGAACTTTTATGTGTTAATCACTAAGCACAAAAACAGTTCTAAGCTATGCAAACATGGAGTGCAAAAATGGGGTAAAAAGGGAGAGTTTCTCACCCTTGTTGACCACCTTCACAAGAGTTGATGTTGTTGCTTCCTTGAGCTCAAATCCAACCAAAAACTCCAAGAACCAGCCCTTAGAACCTCAGTTGCCAAGGAAGGTGAAACACTAGGTGTTGATGAGCAATAGTAAGTCACAAACACCTAGTGTACAAATAAGAGGGAAGAAGAGAGATAGGATAGATACAAAACTTCTAACCTAGAACCAGAGCTTCTTCTCTGTCTTTTCTCTCTAAAATGTCTCTCCCTCTCTAATTTTTCTAACCCTTGAGCCAAGAGAAGAGAGCCTTCTCTTAAAGGCAACAAAACTTACAAGTTAAGTCAACCAAGAGGCTCATCCCTCCATACACGTGTATGGAGGGGAAGCATGTGCTATACAGCTGCTTTCAAATATCTCAAAAAGCAACTGAACAGTAGTCGGTAGGGCAAAATTGTCATTTTGACAAAATTGACTGTCGACCGGCACAAAAGAGTGTCGACCGGCACAATATAGTGCCGATGGCAACAACAACCAGCCGGTTGCCTCTAGCCACTGCCGGTGGTGTGTGGGGATGCCTCAAAAGGCACTCCCTGCCCCTCCAAGGCAGAACACAAGTGTTTGGTGCAAAACCAGACACAAAACGGTCGAGTTCGGAGATCCTGAGGCAAGACGCGTAGCCGAGGACTCCGGGAACTCCAAACGAACACAAACATGGATAATCACCGAGTGTTCAAACGGTGACGTCCAAGTCTTGAGGACGGTCAAAAATGGGGTGTCTACAGTTGCCCCTCTTTGACAGAACTCGAAAGTCATAACAATGACGGGAGTGAATGTCAAAGCCCAGAGACGACCCATTTTTGACAAGGCCGAAGACTTGGACAAACATGCAAGACAAATAAGGTATGCGCTCGAAGGCAGGGGCAAAATGCAAGACAAATGCAAGAAGCCGAGCATAACTTATGATCATGCAAAGAAAGCTGTAATGAAGCACGCATGCAATAGTTTTAAGCTAGATACGCCAAACTACACTACAATGCAGAAAGGGTGTAAGAGAATTATGCAATCCTCAATACGTCTCACTCGGGAGATACAATACCTGTGCGGCTCGTCCGGTTGCACCGGCCTCGAATGAACCGTACATACAATATCGTGCCTGCAAAGAAAGCAAACTTAACAGGTACAATATTGTTAGCAAGCATGTCATGCAAAATGAATGCAAAATGAGATACAATATATACAAAACAATGTATAAACAATGCAAATGATATGCAATACAATTGAAACTATGCAAACTAAATGCGGAGCAACTGAATCATGACTCAATCATGAGCGGTTCAAAACCACACAAATGCCAAATAGATTGATGGAGGTAACAAGTCCGTCTACCATAGAACGATGTTTGAACTATGAGTGATGCAGACGGACACAAGAACAAGTATTGGGTGGAATGACATAAGTGGGGTAACGACCCGCTGAGGAAAGAATAATGATCCTAATGCCGGATGCAACAATTACACTGCAATGTAATAGAAATGGATAAATGATACAATGGATATGGCACGCTGGCCAAACCAAGTCTTGCCTAGGAAAGGCATGTACACGTACAAGCCATGTCTAACACAGAAAAGGTGCCGCAACCCTCAAACCAACATACCAACGTGGAATAGGCGCGTACACATGCAGAACTGTGCTTCAACGTGAAAAGTATGAGCACATACCAGACCAAGCTCAACAAGGAAAGGCGCAAGCCATGGATGGAAGGTGATGCAGTGGATGCATGCAACTAAAATGCAATATGCAATATGCAATGGAATGGATATTTATAATGGATAAATGATGCAAGTGATGCAATCTGCTGGGGAAAATGCAATGGGATGCATATGCAATGGATAAGTGAAAGCGAAACATGCGCGTCGACGCAAGTGAAGAATGCACGACGGTGCGGGTGGAAGTGGAACGTGCGCGCCAACGCACGTGAAGAATGCACAACAATGCGGGTGGAAGCGGAACGTGCGCGTCAACGCATGTGAAGAATGCACAACAATGCAGGTGGATAATACGGTGGGTGCATGCAAACTATAATGCAATCTAGATGGGTGTTTACAAAAGATGCATGAAATGCACTATTTACAATGGAATGCATGACATATGCATGGTTTTTTTTTTGATTGATTTTTTTTGAAATGCATGACATATGCAGTATATACAAATGATGCATGACATATGCACTATTTACAAATTCGATGCATGACATGTGCATGTGAAGGTTTCGCACCCTCCAAGGATTTAAGGTCTCCTAGACTGTGCGTGTTTAAGGTCTCGCCAGACCCAGTTTGGGGCAATGCATGAATTGAGATGCGGTGCACAAGACAGTGAGGTGCACGAAATAGCGCGATGAAATGCATGCCAAATGCAATGAGGTGCATCTTAATGCACCAAAGGTCTTGCACCTCCCGAGGATTTAAGGTCTCCTAGACCGTACGTGTTTAAGGTCTCGCCAGACCGTTCGTGTTTTCGGTCCCGCCGGACCGTGCGTGTTTTCGGTCCCGCCGGACCCTGTAAGTTTCTCAACGTAGTACACGCGAGAGGGAAAAAGGAAAAGCCTCTCAGCGTAGTACACGCGAGAGAGGGAAACAAAAAGAAACCTCTCAGCGTAGTACACGCAAGAGAGGGAAAGGAAACCTCTCAGCGTAGTACACGCGAGAGAGGGAAACAAAAGGAAACCTCTCAGCGTAGTACACGCAAGAGAGGGAAGCAACACAGGCGACGAGCGAAACCACGCAAGTCACAAGGGATGCGAAAATGAAATGCAAATGAGGCACGCTTGCCTCAAAGGATGGAAAATGAAGTGCAACGAGGTACGCGTGCCTCAAAGGATGCAAGACAATGCAAATGGGGTGCGCAAAATGGCGCGATGGGCAAAATAGCGCGAACGACATGTAATGCACAAGATAGTGCGCTGCGCGAAACAGCGCGATGCGTTAGACAATGCGAGTGCACAAAACAGTGCGATGCGCAAGATAGCGCGATGCGTTAGACAACGCGAGTGCACAAAACAGTGCGATGGAATGCATGCCAAATGCAATGAGGTGTGCACCTTAATGCACCGAAGGTCTTGCACCTCCCGAGGATTTAAGGTCTCCTAGACCGTGCATGTTTAAGGTCTCGCCAGACCCAGTTTGGAAACAATGAGATGCGCAAAATAGCGCGATGAAGTGCAAAAATGGGATGCAAGATGAGGCACGCATACCTCATCGGATGGAAAATGAAATGCAAAGCGAGGCACGCATACCTCAAGATGCAAAATGATGTGGACATGAGGCACGCATACCTCATGAATGTAAAATGATGGACATGAGGCACGCATACCTCATGAATACAAAAAAGATAATCATGCGAGTATGACACGCATGCCACACGAAAGTGCAAAACGGTGCTAGTAACAAGGGACGTGCAAGACGGCACGGTGCAACGCACTAGACAATGTGATGAATGTGTGCAACGCACACGGGGCAACTTTTGAATCTTGTAAAAGACAAAAGGATACAAAAGGATACAATCTTTGCTTGAATCTGAGTGCCACGCACAGAAGACACGGTCCGAGGTCAAAACGGAGGCCGGTTGAGCATCGGAGGTGCACTTTCTTGCACTTTCTTGAGCTATGAAGACCCAAAACTACTCATATGGCCTAAACAAGGCTGTGGGAACACCACCGGCTGGACTAGGTGGCCACAGGCTGGCCACCGGCTGCAGAATTACTCCACCGGCACAATATTGTGCCGACCGGCACAAAATAGTGCCGACCGGCCAAAAGTTGCTGATCGGGGGCAGTTTTGACAATTTGCCTCGGGTTTTATAAAATAGGGCTCCTAAACCCTATTTTCTCACTTCTTGTCCGCCGAAAACTCTTGCCCTCTCTCTCTAGAGCATTTTCTCTTCCTCTTTTCTTTGTTTTCTTCGCGTTTTACGCCCGTTTCGTCGTCGGATTCGCGATTTCCTTCGTGTTTCGGACATTTTCGACCGATCGAAATTTCATTTCGGAGCATCTTTTGCTATTTCTGCTTGTTCGGGACTTGTTCCCCTCAATTTCCTCTTCATTTCGGTGCCTTTTCACATTCCGACCCTTCCGGCCATTTTTCACCCGCCCGGGGTTGACCTTTCGGTTGACTCTTCGCATTCCAGCCCGATTTTCCTTTTCCGGCTACTTTTTCACTACCATTGCCATGGCTGACGATGTTCCACACGTCGGGACTCCCCCGGATCACGAGATGGATCCCGGGGTCGAGCTCCTCCCGTTGAGCGAGCGTCCTTTTGACCCGGCGACCTACCGCCTGGCGATCTACGTCCTACCTCCGGATGGTCTTCGCCATTTCCGCGGCTTCGACAGGGCTCTGGACCCGGAGCTTCTCCTGCGCGAGCCGACCTCTCACCTATCCTTCGGCGCTTCCGAGGTAACATTTTTTTCTCTGTTTTACTTTCTGCAATGTAGAACTGTTAACTGCCATAGCTGAATCTGTTCTTTAACTGCTTCATTCTGATATGCTGTGCACTGTAGTTGATCGCAATCATACTTGCAACTGATATCTGTTTAAGACGGACACATGCACACACACTGCACTAGCCTTAACCACCCAAACACACGGCACACACCGTATTTCACTGCAAACTCACCGACACCCGGTACCTGTTTGAATCTGAAAAACTTGCACGCATGCTAAGTTTGCACTGAACCACGCAAACACGCTGACGCATCACACGTTGTAGTTCACTGTAAACACATCGGCACTCGGTATCTGTTTGAATCTGAAAACACGCACACATGCTACATTTGCACTGAACCACTCAAACACGCTGACGCATCACACGTTGTAGTTTACTGTAAACACACTGGCACCCGGTATCTGTTTGAATCTGAAAAACTTGCACGCATGCTAGATTTGTATCGACTTTAACATGTTTCCTCAGAACTGTACATTTCATATTGCTTCGCAACTATTTGTTTGAAAACAGGGAGACTCCCATACCATCCGCGGGTATGGGAACGTCGCTGCTCGAGATTGGTACGCAGAGCTTCCCGAGGCGGTACGACGTATCGTGGACCATGCCGGCTTCGGCGCTTTCTGCAGGGGGCTGACCCGACTTACTGCCTGCAGGCCTCTTCTAGCTGCCCTGGCAGAGAGGTGGTGGGACACCACCGATTCTTTCCACCTATCCGTGGCGGGAGACATGACGATGACTCCCTACGACTTCTCGATGCTCACAGGCATCGGGGTGGGGGGTGATCCGATCCCCTTTGACACCGATATGGACGAGTGGACCGCCGCTCAGATCTATTTGCTTGGCGAGGCGCCACCTCTTGCTCGTCCAGGCTTTGTCCGCTACTCCTGGTTCGAGGTGCAGTTCAGAGTGCAGCCTGCGTTGGTGGCGGCGGCTCCGATGACCGAGGCGGCCGTAGAGCAGTACGCGCGCGGCTTTTTGATGTTTTTGCTAGGGACCACCCTCTTCGCCGACCAGGCGAACACCGTGCCTCTCTGCCTACTCAGCGCACTGGTGGACGTCCGACACATCTTGCATTATGACTGGGGTGGCGCCGCTCTGGCCACTCTTTACGGGTACATGAGCTCGGTCTCCTGTGGCAGCGGGCAGTTGCTCGGAGGCTACTAGCGAGCTTGGGAGGTACGTCTTCTCCTCTGCTTTACATTTCTGCTCTATACTTTCTGTATTCTGCACACTGCACACACTGTACATTCTGCAAAATATACTGCACAACACACGGCTCTGCTATTTCTGCTTTACTCTGTATTCTGTTTTATCTGATAAATGTACTGGTATTCACCTTGCAGTTGTGGGTTTATGCCTACTTTCCCAGGCTGGAGCCAGTGCCGGAGACGGAGACTCCTCTAGTCGTTCCCTTCTCGCGCCGCTACGATGGGAGGTGCACTCGGCGGCCCCGCGACACATTCAGCTTTTTCCGCCGCTATTTTGACACCATCACCCCTGCCGAGGTATGTTTTTACTTACAGTTCATTTAAGCTTCGCTTTTTCGCTGTATATTTGTAATACCAGTAGATAACCAACTGTATTTCAATTTCAGATCACCTGGCAGCCTTGGGCTGCTCTGCCAGCGATGATGCGGGATTGGTTTGCCGGTGCCGTTGAGACCTCGCGTTACCGGATTTTGCTGGAGGGCCCGGTCTGTCGGGCTTGGTACCTGGGCGAGCGCTTCTTACGCCAGACCCTAGGCTTACCTGAGCAGATAGTCCCGGTGCATCCTCCTGAGCACATGCGGGATACCGAGCGTTTCACCGCTGAGCAGATGGCGGACTACACCATCGGCTGGGAGGCGAGTGGCTATAGAGGCGAGGGTGATTACTCGGAGTACGTCCGGACCTTCATCATGCGGCCTCTGAGCGGTGGTCGCCGAGCAGAGAGAGAGAGACTAGCGGCGCCAGCGGCTGGAGCAGGAGCTGGAGGAGGAGCGCCGAGGAGGGCTTCAGTCCGCGGCAGGGGCGGAGTTCAGCGGGGGCGAGGGACAGGTTGGCCTGCTCTGCCCGCTTCATTGACTTTCCGAGGGCAGGGTGGGGCGACCTATCAGATCCACTTCGCCCCTCCACCGGCTGATCATGAGTTCGTCGGTGTCCCCGACTTGCCTCCGGTATGTATTACTGCATTTCTGTACAGTCATTTCATTTCAGTTTATTTGATATTCCACAGAATACTGATGCATCTGATTCCCTTGCAGGCGTCTTCTGAGTACACCCGGCAGTTATTGGAGATGAATGCCTCCATGACGGGGATGCTGCAGCGGACCTTCGACCTCTTAGCCTTTTACAGCATTCCGGTATGTTCTTTCTGACCGCAGCCTCAAACCATACACAATCTGCTTTACATAATCCGATGCACAACACCACATCTGATACACTGTTCACGCCATGCATATACTGTACTCATACACTGCCTTCTGCACTGATAAACTGCTCACGGCACCCATACACTGTACTCATACACTGCATTCTGCACTGATTCACTGCTCACGGCACGCATATACTGTATTCATACACTGCATTCTGCACTGATTAACTGCTCACGGCATGTACTGTACTCATACATTGCATTCTGCACTGACAAACTGCTCACGGCATGTACTGATGCATCTGCCTTTCATGCTTTTCCAGCCTCCCTTCCAGATTCCTCCGGTGGGCGGTGCTCCAGCTGGACCTCCCGTTTCTACTCGGGATGGCAGGATATATCCCCGTACCAGAGGGGGGCGCACTTACGTCGGGAGCAGCTCACAGGCTCCAGTTCCAGATGATGAGTCTGAGGCAGAGACAGAGGCGGAGGCGGAGTCGTCGGAGGAGGAGACCGGGGACAGCTCAGGCTCAGACTCAGACAGCGATGCTCCTGATGATGCTCCTAGGCTTCTGCCCAGGAAGAGGGCGAGGACGGACCCTTAGGCGCGAGACCATTGATGTTGCTACAGATTTTTGCTGCTTTTCTTTTCTTCTCTTTTCTTTTGGTAGTTAGATTACCTTGTACTGCCACGAGCAGATTTTTGTTTCCAAAACTATGTACTTGAAAGAGATGATATGAAATGGAACAAACTTTTTGTCTGAAAAAGTGTTACATTTGTATATATCTGCATATTTCATACTTTGCACTGCATTGCATCATGTTACACCTCAAATGTAAATGAAAATGATTTGTTGTCTGACAATTGAACACTTGCACTGTAATAATCAGATAACCAACCAACTAAACAGCAACACAACACATACGAACCACTGCTCAAAACTGGACACACAGCCCATACTCTGCTGGGGACTAATCTGCTAGGGATTGATCTGTACGCAACTCGGAACGCAGCATTCGGCCCATTCTGCATACAACAAATTCTAAATCAACAGCCCAATCTGACAAGACGGACCACGAAAGCTGAAACAGTTATAGTTGAAACACATCTGGATGTCCCAAATCATCCCTTTCCTTCTCCTGCCTCACACGAATGTAGAGAATGGCACAGCATTCAGAGCACAAACGATCTTTTCGAAGTAAGGAAGGGTTTCACGACCGGGGTATCGAGCCTACCACAGGACACGGCGAGACAGACTCAAACAAAGAAACAAAAGCACACGACCTGACATAATGAGACATGCTCGGAAAAGACTCGAAGCCAAAAGCAAGACCGACAAATCAAAAGACACGACACACGGACGTGTTTACAAAAGACCTCAAATCTCGAGGAGCCAGTTCCTCCGGGTATTATTCCCACCCTTTCTGATTTGTGATACTCACATCACTCGGCCCTCAGGCTCGGTTTTTCTCACAAAACCCTTTTTGCTCACTTTTCTCTCAACTTACTCCTCTCTATTCTTTATTCTCTCATTTTTCATCCCTCCCCAGAATGGTTGATGGATAAGTGAGAGGTTGCGGGTTCACGCCCGATACAGCTAGCTCGCAGCCACTTCTTCTGGTAGATAGGGTGCCTCTCGGGCAAGTGTGTTGGCAGGGGAAGGACAGAAGACCTGACTCAACTGTGCCCCTAGTTCGTCACTTTGACCATTTTTTTTTGTTTTCTTCCTAAAACAGTTTTGACCAAAAGTGAGGGTCGGATTAACACACTTGTTCAGTTTTTGATTTGAAAATCATGCCAATTAGGCCTTGAGCACTGAAAATTCTCCTTTTTTGAGTCCAAGAAAATGGTCCAGTTTTGGAAAATGAAATAGTTTTCGAGAAAATAGTCAACCTCAGTAAAAATTTTCAAAAACTATTTTTGCAAGCAATCAATGCCCAACGAGCACGAACTTACCCTCAAGATATGCAACCTCGGATCGGAGGCAATGGAAAATTGCCCCTGGCTTAAAGGGGGATAAAGGCAACGGAAAATTGCCCCTAGTTTGGATGGCAACTTAGGGCAACTTACGACAATGCATGGCAACGGAACGTTGCCCCTTGTTTGGATGATGCCGCAGCATGCTGTAAGCCAGTCCTCATTGATGATGATCGGATCCTCGGACACGGAGGAGACGAAGACGGTCTGAATCAATATATGGACACAGTCACCGGGAAGGTGTTGGTGGTTGGACTTCAAGAGGAAGCTGGCTGCATAATTTCGATTGTCACAACCGAACTATCGAATTCAGAGGAGGCGAAGGTGATCAAAACCATTGCATGGACCGAGACGCTATGAAAGCGTTGGGGGCTGGACTTCAAGATGAAGTTGCCTACGTATCCCAAACATGGGAATCAAGCCTTACGTAGTTCCGGTTAAGGTACACTCGGGTATTTTAACCTTCACTTTTTAGGCTCTAATTTTTGCCAAGGCGCCTGTTGCAGGTTTTTGACCTTGCGAGCTATGTTTTCTTTTCTTTTTCAATTTTTTGATTTTTCTTATTTCTTTTTCTTCTTTTTTTTTTCTTTTGCTCTTTTTTTGTTTTCTTTTCTTTTCTTCTTTTTTTTTGCTTTTTCTATATATTTTCCTTGCTCTAACTTTTGCCTGGGTCGCCCTTCTGGGTTTTCGACCCAGCGAGCCTCTCAAAGGGTAAAAGTGTAGCAAGTCCATGCCAAATGGTTTTGAAATCGAAGCCCTCTATATCCAAGAGAGCGACTGTTGTGTTGACTTGCAGAAAGGTCCATCACGGTTGCTTCACAAGCCTTGCCTGGTGGGATCTGATCTTCTTGATCTGACTTTGATGCCTCTTGCTTGAGGGCTGCTTCAAATTGGGCCATACGGGCATTTGACTGCTTGGACATTCTGAACGGATTCCAGGTTCGAAACAGATAGATGGAACCTTGAGGCTGAGAGCGATCCTAGGCTGCACAATCTCAAGAGCAATTCCACACAGGTCTTCACAGGACTGCGCAAAACATTTTATTTTTGAAAGTTTTTAAGAAAGCGACACATCGCCTGCGCTAAAGATAGTGTGGAACCAGTCTGGATCAAGCCAAGGTCCTTCTCAGTACTCGCGTTGACAGGCATGATTTCATTCATTAAAAGCTCAACATGCTTCTCTTTCTCTCAATTTCAGTCAAAGTTTTGCAAAACCCGAGGAATTCCTTCCTCTTCGTTTTTATCACCGCAGTGTACGAAAAAAGTTTTTTGAAAAACTTAGGTCGTTACAACGAGTTCAAGGCACAAGAGAGTAGGTAGAATGCGCTGTCATTTCATTCACATCCTCCGGCACGGTTGATTTGAACAGCAACAAGTACGAAACGTGATAGCCACAGCTGTTTCATTCAGATTTGTTGGCATAACTGGCTCCTCGGTAGAAACAGACTCAAAAAAGCAAGAACAACTGTTTATAAAACAAAATGGTGTTTTGAGGCGACAACCCTGAAATCACCTGGTATACTATACAAGAGGGACTGACTCATTACAACAAGACAGACCCTGTAAGCAAAAAGACTGACTCAGTACAGAGAGACAGACTCAAAACAAAACAAAACAAAGACTGACTCGACACCCAAGTCAGAATTTACAAAATTAGCATTGGTCGATGCTCAAAAATGCGTGCCAAACGCTACACCCAAAAAATGTACCAGACACTGCCCGCAGGCGGTTCACCTTCTAATCACACACTCGCGGTATCTGTGTCCTCAAAATCCAAGAATTCTGTAGTGACTGATTTGGCCGAAGTAGGCGGGAGGATAACCTTGTTGTCAATCAAATCCTGTACCTCATGATGGAGGCGGAAGCAATTATCAATGGGGTGGCCAGTCTACTGATGGTACGCACAGTACTGAGTGGCATCATGGCCTGCTGGAAGGGGTTTGGGGAGCGGCCTAGGATCGAGAGGTGTAAGATGCCCCTTTTTGGCCAAGATCAGGAGTGCCCTAGACAAAGGCACGTAGAGGGGATGGAAGACCCTGCGCCCTCGGGGCAGGTACTTCGGAGCCTGAGCACTCTTGCTAGATGCACTAGCGAACGGATCGGCGAGCGCGGCCTTGGATTTCTGATCCTTCCCGGATGCAAGGTTGGGAGCGGGAAGAACTTTTTTGGCATGACGGGGCCTATCCCGATTCTCTGATTGACTGGAACTGCCCTCAGGCGGGGTGGGGAAAGCGTCTTCCACAGCTTTTGTCACAACTGCAGATACCTGTTGCTTGTTCATTCCCCCGGCTTTCAAAGCCTCGACTGCCCACAGCAGCTGTTCGATAGGGTCGGCATCTGCCTTCATCTTATCTTTACTTCTGGCCTCGGCCTGGTTGAGGGTTTGGGTGGATATTGGTGCATCATTGCCATGGTTGGAGGCCATCTCTGGTTGACTCAGTTCAATCCCAATTCGCCCCAACAGCGGGGGCTCCTGAGGTACAAAGCTCCCGGCATATGGTGCGACTGGCGGTGAAGCTGACATCCCATAGGCGAGATCCGCCACAGACCTCTGGAGATCTCCTATCATCCCCATTAGTTCAAAAGTAGTAGGCTCACGAGCCTGATATAGCTGAGGGGCCCAGACCGGGTGCGCAACCGGCGATCTGGGTGGATGCGGCATATCAACAGTAGTTTCGCTGTGTAGGGTGATTCCCTGATCCAACGCGGCCGCCATGACCACAATCTCTTCTGAATTCTGCGTCATGCTGAGACACTAGCTATCCTGGATCAACTCTCTGATTTTCTGAACTGAAACGGGAAACAAGCAGTATTTCAGCCCCAAACAGATCAAACACGGGTGTAGCCGGACAACTGTACTCTACTACTGATCACTGTTCCCCCCAGAATTACTGTTCAAAACTGAACTGATACCCGCAGACATAACCGATTCTCAACAACACTGATACTAGTGCCCTCAGGCCTGATGCTCAAACTTTGCAAACTGATATATGCGTTCCCCTGCAGAGATACACTCTAAAAGCATATAGCAAGTAAATGAGAGCCAATACACCCCTATGTTGGGGTAGGGTTTCCCTGTCCTATTTTGTCAGGAGCTAGGGTTTCACTACGCACGCAACGGTCTCAAACAACCTATATCGGGTAAGCAACCTGTCCTAGTTTGGAATGGTCACTATGGATTTCGATATGCACTAGGTCGAATGGTCGAAAAGGGTGCCCCGGTAAAACCGGGGTTTGTGTTCCCATACTGGCAGAGCCCGCAACCGGTCAGCCTTATGGACATGCCTTGACAAGACAAGCCTCCGGCAAACCGCTCAGGAATAGCAGATGGCCAACACGGTGTCCTAGGCGCACCAATGCACATGCAATGCAAAGAAACACATAAGTGTAGTCAAAACAGGATATCACGAGTTCGAGTCAAGCTCTCTAAAATCCCCAGCGGAGTCGCCAGAAACTGTAGCGCGTTCGCGGGGGACCTCGCTACAGCTCGGACTCGATTTGTGTCACGGTTCTTAATCTGAACCAAAGAGTCCAACTCTGGCAAATCGTTTTGAGAAAAACAGATTTTTTTGAAAGAAGTGCCAAACATGGACTGCTTTGCCAGATACAGAGTCGCCACCTAAATATTTTTTTTAAAATGGGAAATTTAGGAAACCCTGACTCGGTGCCGAAGGCCACGTGTCCGTCATCACCAAAGTGGTCTTGGCTCGGGAGCTTGGGTACGATCGGGGAAGGTCAGCTATGAGCACCCCCTCTCGCCCGGTCTGAAGACCGGCCTCTACTAACCATGATATCCAATTTTGAAAACGTTATGCGTTCTTATTCCGGTTATTGGCCTAGAATTACTATGTTATGCGCACAGCAAACAAGTATAGACTAGATTGCCTAATTTGGAAATAAACATTGCATATCCGTTTGTTTGGAAAATGCTTTGGAATTTGCTACTCGCAAGTAGGCTAAAACACGGATTTCAACGAGTTTTCCCAACTCAAGCAATCCAGCCTCCACCCACAGGCATTCAAACAGTTTATCTCACATAAGCACTTAGCCGCATGGTAAGCATACTGTCATGGCAACACTCACACGCATGTGGTATGCTAAAGCATGAAAATACTTACATCGTACTCCGTGCCAAAAACAATAAACTAGTTAGCAAACATGCATGGCCTAGCTCATGTTAGAATGACTAATGCATCACAAGCAAGGATGCAATTCAGAGTAGGCTCGGCTAACCCTAAACATGGCATGTGAGATGCAATCAAATAACATGTATTCAATTTGGATTTGAAAATACAATGCAGTTTATATGATGTACCGAGCCCGGTGCATGTAAACAAATGCATGGATGCACGCATGCATAGCATAAGGTATGCTAAAATAAACGTGCCCTAATCTACCATCAAAGCAGGTAAATAAAAGGGAGAAAGAAGTGGGGGTTGGAAGACATACACACCACTCACCCACACTTATTACAGACTTGCCCTCGCTCGGAGGGACCAAAAGAATATACAAATTAATTAACTACGCAAGCTAATTAAATATTACAAACCCATTAAATTAATCAAATAAACTAATTAATCTAATTAAAGCAGTAAACTGCCTCGAGATGAGGGCCGGATGCAACGCATGCTCGGGACTTGCTCGGAATCGCACTGCCATGCTTAGATTGCCTCTGTTTTCCCTGTTTTGCATCTCAGAAGACTGCCAAAGTCTCAGGAGTGCCTCCCAGGACACTGAGAGACATCATCGGCTGAGTAGGACTTCCACCGGCAGTAGTATGAGCTCATCGGCACTGAATTCATCCATCGGCCATCAATAGACTGCCGGTCGGCACTAAATACTGCCGGCTGGCACTGAATGTCTGCAGAACCTACAACTCACAGCAGCAGAGGGCAAAAACTTGCATGGCAATGTAATTCCAGCAATTTATGCATCAAACACATTCCTTATCATGTTAATGACTCAAAGGAGGATGTGCCTCGATTCTCGGGCCACCAATCACGCATTTTCATGCATGATGGCCCAAAGAACCAAATGTGCACTTTCAATTTCAAATGCATGCAAACCATATAAACAAACAAGGGTGTCGAACCTCTATCATGTTTATCTCAAGAGGCCTAGCATGCATGTCAATGCAATGAAATCCTAAGCATGTTGGCTAGCATGCAATATGGACAATGCAAGGCGCTTATGTAAGCATACAAGCAAACATGTAAGGCAAGCATGCAAACCAAATAAAAGGTGGACTTAAACATGATCTAGGCAACTCTAACTAGGCCTAAAATCAGTAGCCAAAATGCTAAGTATGAGAGCTAAACACACATGCACATATACACATGTTAAGGCACACAACTTAGGCATTAAACAAACCACTCTCAAGCACACTTGAAAGGAGATAACATGGATGATTAGCATGCAACATGAGCTCTAAAATCATGTCAAAGTGTGGTGCTAAACCAACTCAAAATAGACCAAACAAAGCATGCAAATGGTCCAAGACTTAAAGCAAGTCAATGAGGCATTGAACTATACTTATGCAAGACAATTATGGCATGCATTAAACAACTAAAAACAGGTTTTTAGCATGTTAAAACAAAGCCAAAAGGCTACTTAGATGGCATCTAAGAGGCTTGAAACCAAAGGCATGCACAATGACCAAAACATGGAGCATTCAATACATGCTTTTAAAGCATTAAAAAGGCGACTAAGGCAAGCATACAAGCACACCAAAGGGACTGAAATGGCATGCTAGATGGTTCCAAACCATCAAAATGAGGTAAGCAACACATGCTACACATGCATGCTCAAAGGCTAGCAAGCCTAAAATGCAAAGGGGCTATATAATGCATGCCAAGAGCAACCCAAATGACTATGGACAGAGCTAAAACATGTCAAAATAAGCACAAAACATTCACAAATCTAAGCCTAAAGCATGCTCAAATTAGGGCTAACAACCTAAGGCATGTTAAGGCAATACAAGGCATTACATGGCAACTATGCTAAGCATGCATAAGGGACCAAAACCAACACATAGCAATGTTAAATCATGATATCCTAAGCATGAATAACAGTCCATACATGCTCAACACACACTCAAGCACAATGCTCCCTCAAGAGGCAAAACTTGCCCTTTTCAAGGACATCAAGGAGAGGGGGTGACCCCCTCCTTCTTAGGACATTAAGGCATCATCTTCACCACTGAAATCCCTCAAGATTTCAGTGGTGAAGAGACCCAAACACCAAAATCCCGGATCTCAACAAAATAGCACAAAATGAGGCCTTTTCAAGGCCTAAGGGTGGTCAAACCTCCCCAAAGCACAAAACACTCTTAATAGACAATAAAGAGGACTAAAAAAAAGAACTTTTATATGTTAATCACTAAGCACAAAAACAGTTCTAAGCTATGCAAAAATGGAGTGCAAAAATGGGGTAAAAAGGGGGAGTTTCTCACCCTTGTTGACCACCTTCACAAGAGTTGATGTTGTTGCTTCCTTGAGCTCAAATCCAACCAAAAACTCCAAGAACCAGCCCTTAGAACCTCAGTTGCCAAGGAAGGTGAAACACTAGGTGTTGATGAGCAATAGTAAGTCACAAACACCTAGTGTACAAATAAGAGGGAAGAAGAGAGATAGGATAGATACAAAACTTCTAACCTAGAACCAGAGCTTCTTCTCTGTCTTTTCTCTCTAAAATGTCTCTCCCTCTCTAATTTTTCTAACCCTTGAGCCAAGAGAAGAGAGCCTTCTCTTAAAGGCAACAAAACTTACAAGTTAAGTCAACCAAGAGGCTCATCCCTCCATACACGTGTATGGAGGGGAAGCAAGTGCTATACAGCTGCTTTCAAATATCTCAAAAAGCAACTGAACAGTAGTCGGCAGGGCAAAATTGTCATTTTGACAAAATTGACTGCCGACCGGCACAAAAGAGTGCCGACCGGCACAATATAGTGCCGATGGCAACAACAACCAGCCGGTGGCCTCTAGCCACTGCCGGTGGTGTGTGGGGATGCCTCAAAGGGCACTCCCTGCCCCTCCAAGGCAGAACACAAGTGTTTGGTGCAAAACCAGACACAAAACGGTCGAGTTCGGAGATCCTGAGGCAAGGCGCGTAGCCGAGGACTCCGGGAACTCCAAACGAACACAAACATGGATAATCACCAAGTGTTCAAACGGTGACGTCCAAGTCTTGAGGACGGTCAAAAATGGGGTGTCTACACCAGGTCATGTGAGAACAGTAAAATCAGGATCTATCTGAAGCTGTGTGGGTTCCAGACTGCAAAGCAAAAGAAAAGAGGGAAAATCGAAGCATCTGAGTGTGTTTCACCTTCAGCGGATCCTGAGATTGTATTCCGGATGTACCTCTTCAGACTTTGTCAGTGTTCCGAAGAATAAGCGTGCCTCTATTCCAAGTGTAAGCTTGCTTCAAGTTAGAATGGCAGTCCAAGCAACATCTGTGGTTTTCACATGCAGATGTCATCTCTTGCCAATATAAACAGGGTGTCCCCTTTTGAGCTGAGCATGTTGCAAAGCCCTCTGAGAGGTAAAACGGAGGCACCAGAGTACATGTTTGATACTCCTCTATTGCATAGAATGTGAACTTTCATATCCACTATTGTTGCATGCGTGTCGCGCATCGTTATGATTTCTGCATAGAATATGCTTGCTCTCGATTCCGTATAGAATATCCTTTGCTTTCAATGTTGCATAGAATAAGCCTGTCTCATGCATAGAAAATGCACTCTTCCATACTTGCATAGAACATGCATTTTATCTCACTTTCTTGTGCATCGTATCTCACTCGCACTGTCTTGTGCACTTATATTTTGTATCTCACTTGCACTGTCTTGTGCATCTCGTGGTTGTATCTCACTCGCACTATCTTATGCATTGCATATCACTCGCGCTGTTTAGCGTATCGCACTATTTAGTGCATTTCAAAATCACTCGCGCTGTTTAGCATATCGCACTGTCTTGTGCATTTCAAATCAATCGCGATGTTTAGCGCATCGCACTATCTTGTGCATCACATCTCGTTCGCGCTATTTTGTGCATCTCATTGCATTTTGCATGCATCCAACCGCGTTATCTTGTGCATCGTACTGTTTTGTGCAGTTTACACTCGCACTGTTTAGCGTATCGCACTGTTCTGTGCAATTTACTTTCGCGCTTTCTTGCGCATCGCACTGATTTGTGCATTACATTGTTTCATTCGCGCTATTTTGCGCATCACACTATTTTGTGCACCTTACTTGCATTGTACGTGCATTTCCTCGCACTATCTTATGCATTCGCACTATCTTGTGCACCTGCGCCTTCTTGCGCATCGCATTATCCTGTGCATTTCGTTACATACTCTCATCTTGCATAAAGGAAAATGCTTGTATCTTTCGCTTTGAACTTGCATCGCGCTTTCTTGCGCACCTTACCTGCACTTGTTGGTGCATTACATTTCATTTGCGCTATTTTGCGCATCGCACTGTTTTGTGCATCTAAGCCACATCGTACTCTCTTGTGCACCAGTATAGCACTGTTTTGTGCATCTTGTTAGCATTGTCTTGTGCATTCTAACCTGCTTCGCACTGTTTTGTGCATCTTCTTAGCATTGTTTTGTGCATTCACTCTGCATCACATTGTCTTGTGCACACTGTGTTTTTGTATAAGTCCAGCTTGTCAAAACTGGCTTCGCGTAGCGTATAAGTCCAATTTTCAAAATTTTCCTACATATCATTTGCATCCTGCCCCTGAACTACGCTGGTTTGATTCCTTGCAAAGGGATACGTAGGTAGCCTGCGGGCACAACCATTTATTTATCAATATTTTGTTTGTCCAAGTCTTCGGCCTTGTCAAAAATGGGTCGTTTCTGGGCTTTGACATTCACTCCCGTCATTGTTATGACTTTCGAGTTCTGTCAAAGAGGGGCAACTGTAGACACCCCATTTTTGACCGCCCTCGAGACTTGGGCGTTACTGATGGTTTACTTGTTGGAGAAAGGTGTGCAGGGCAAAGGTTCAGTTTCTTCGGCAAGGGGAGAGGCAAATCTCAACTTCATACCCCAGTTTGGACCAAAATTATTTTGGATGGTTTTTAGACCTTAAAAACCTCTCTTTCAAAACATTTTTGAAATAAAATTCCCACGATGTTCCGACGCTCGCATTTCGGTAAATGTTGCGCTTTTTGGCAAACCGAGCAAGGACAAAGTGGAGATGAATGAAAGAGAGATGAAATCTTTGAAAAATCTTTCAAAACACCTTACTTAGGGGTTTGAAGTTGAAGAGGAGAGGAGAAGAGGGGAGAAAATAAGTTGGAGAAGAAGTTCGGCAACGATCCGGGTAGAAGGGAGTCGAGCAGTCCTCGCTAAATCAAGCGTATCCATCTGCATACTCAGATTTAAGCTATGAGGCCACTACCATTGGAAAGAAGACTTCCAGGGCTTCATTTTTCATTCAATAATCTCTTACATCCAAGTCCGGGTGGGGAAGATATGATTCGTTGAAGTTGGGCATCATCCCGGTTGGATCGAATCTGCGCGGCTTCACCGAAAAGGGCATAACTTTTTGTACAGAAGGAATTTTAATGCAAGGTTGGCGCCATTGGAAAGGTTGGCGCCACTGAAAAGGACATCCAACGGCACTTTTTGACCTTACCGGCCACCTACCGGCCATCCATTTATCCGACCAGCCAGAAAAATTAGCAGGCCGGCCAAATATTGTGCCGACCGGCCAAAAGCGCTCAAAAACTCAGATTTTTGATAGATATTTATCATCCAGCTGTTATACACTGCATCAGATAATTTCAATTGGGATATTTCGACCAAAAGCCTTTATTTTGCAATATATAGAGCCTTATATCTCATATTTGAGGGAGAGAACAAAAAAAAGCAAGTTTTGGGGTGCTTCTCACTCTAAAAGACCCCTCTCTCTCTAGAAATTCCACAGCCAAATATTAGCCCTCTCTCTCTTCCTATATTGTGTGTATAGAAGCATATAAGTGCCCAAAAGTGAGTGTTCTTCCCATTTCTTGAGCCTCCACCCTTGATCAAACTTACCTATATTGAAAAGGTGATTCTTGGAGGTGTATTTGGAGCTCCTAAGGCTGGTTTTGGTCCAAGAAGAACCTGTTTTGGTGCAGAGCTTCAAGGGTAAGCTCCTACTTTTCTCAAGCTTGATTTTGTGCACTTGTATAGCTACTTTTGCATGCTTCTTTTGGCCTGATTTTCAACTGTCAAAATCTGTATTTTTATGTGTTAAAAGTGGTGGATTGAAGTCCTTGTGAGTTAAGGGGTGTCCTCCCTTTGTTTGCTCCTTGTTTTGTGAGATTGTGATCCACCTTTGAGCTCTTTTAAGCAAACCTCTTTCGAGCCTAAAAACAACTTTTTTTTCAGAGGTTTTTCAGTGATCAAAAACCAGTTTTGAGGCCTCAAATAGGAGGGGTTAGCCCCTCCTCCTTGTAGCTAGTTGTTATGCCTTGTTAGGCTTACAAAGTAGCATCTTTTTGTGGCTTGTTTTAGCTTAAGCCAAGCATGTTTTAGGCTCTGTTTTGCCATGTTTCAGATCTGTTTTGGTCTGGTTGGGGGCTTGGTTGCTTGCTTCATACACTTGTAGTGTAATTTTGCTCCCTAGCCTAGCTTGTTTCATGCCTTAGCCTATCTTCCTAACATGTGCTAGCTTAACTTTGGCCTGCAATAGTCCATATTTTGCTGTGATTAAGCTCTGTTTTGAGGTGTTAAGGTGGCTTGTGCATTGCTTTGCATGGTTGTGGTTTAAATGCTTAGAATGGCCTAAAGGAGAGCATGCTTTTTCTAGTTTGTTTTGGCTATTTTCCAACATGTTTTAGGCCCTAAATTACCATGCAAAAATTCTGTTTTAGGCTGGATAAAACTCTCATGCATTGCATTACATAGTTGTGGTTCATGTGCTTCAAGAGCCATTGTTTGGGCATATCATTTGAGCTTGTTTTGGTGCATGATCATGGCATTTTCAGCATGGTTTTAGCATATAGAAACACTGTTTTGAGGTGGTTGAGACCTGCATGCATTGTACCATATAGCTATGGTTTATGTGCTTTATTGGCCTCTTGTATGAGCATGCTTCATTGACTTGTTTTTCCCTTTGTTCCATGCACTTTGGCCACTGTTTTGGACCTAATTTAGGGCTGTCCAATTAGTGTAAGTCCCTCCCTTAGCTTGTGTTGCATGCTTACGTTGTATATTGTTGCATGCTTGGTCCCATTTATGTGATGTTGCATGTCTTGCATATTTGCACATTTGGGACACATCTCACATATTTGATATTAACATGCTTGCCCCATGCCTTGCATGATTGTTGTCTAGGCCTTGCATGATTGATGTATGTTTAGTATTGCTTGTTTGCATGCCACGTTGTATACTAGCTAACGTGCTTAGGTTGCATTGCATTGAACATGCATGCCTTGCCTCTTGAAATCAAGTGATCGAGGTTAGGCCTTTATGTGCTTATTTGGTTTGCATTTCATTTGACATGAAAATGCACAAATTGGTTCCTTGGGCCATCACGCATTGAAATGCGCGATTCATGGTCCAAGAACCAAGGACCATGTCCCTTCGAGTCCTACACATGATAAGGGATAGGGTTAGTGCATACATTGCTTGAATTGCATTGCCATGCTATGCCTTTCCCTCTGCTGCTGTCAATTGCAGGTTCTGCAGGCATTCTTTGCCGACCGGCAGTATTCAGTGCCGACCGGCAATCAATTGGTGGCCGATGGATGCATTATCAGCCCATGACCACATCCCACTGCCGGTGGCAATTCTACTCAGCCGGTGGTGTCTCCCAATGTCCAGGGAAGCAATTCAGAGACTTTGGCAGTCTTCAGAGGGGCAGAGCAGGGAAAACAGAGGCAGCTTGCGCATGGCAGTGCAATTCCGAGCAAGACCGAGCATGCATTGCATTGGGCTCTCTTCCCGAGGCGATTTACTATTTTCTTCTAGCTTAGTTAATTTGTCAACTAATTGGGCAATTTGTAATTATTAATTAGCTTGCGTAGTTGGTTAATTTGTATTATTCTTTTGGTCCCTCCGAGCGAGGGCGAATCTGTAATAAGTGTGTGTGAGTGGGTGTATGTCTTCCAATCCCCACTTCTTTCTTCCCTTTTATTTACCTGCTTATGATGGGTAGTAGTAGGGCACGTTTAAATTAGCATATCTCATGCAATGCATGCGTGCATCCATACATTCGTTTGCATGCACCGGGCTCGGTACATCATACAAACTGCATTGTATTTTCAATTCCAAATTGAATACGTGACAATCGTAGCATTTCACATGCCATTTTAGGGTTAGCCGAGCCTACTCTAACTGCATCCTTGCATGTGTTGCATTAGCCACTTAACATGAACTAGGATCATGCATGTTTGCTAACTAGTTTATTGTTTTGGCACTGAGTATGATGTAAGTATTTATGCTTTAGCATATCGCATGCGTATGATTGTTGCCATGACAGTATGCTTACCATGTGGCTAAGTGCTTATATGGGATAAACTGCTTGAATGCCTGTGGGTGAAGGTTGGATTGTTTGAATTGGAAAAACTCGTTAAAATCCGTGTTTTAGCCTACTTGCGAGTAGCAAATTCCAAAGCGCTTTTCAAAACAAACGGATATGCAATGCTTGTTTCCAAATTAGGCAATCTAGTCTATACTTGTTTGCTGTGCGCATAACATAGTAATTCTAGGCCAATAACCGGAATAAGAACACATAACATTTTCAAAATCGGATATCATGGTTAGTAGAGGCCGGTCTTCGGACCGGGCGAAAGGGGGTGCTCATAGCTGACCTTCCCCGATCGTACCCAAGCTCCCGAGCCAAGACAACTTTGGTGATGACGGATACGTGGCCTTCGGCACCGAGTCAGGGTTTCCTAAATTTCCCATTTAAAAAATATTTAGGTGGCGACTCTGTATCTGGCAAAGCAGTCCATGTTTGGCACTTCTTTTCAAAATCTGTTTTTCTCAAAACGATTTGCCAGAGTTGGACTCTTTGGTTCAGATTAAGAACCGCAACGAACACAAAAAAGGAGTCCGAACTGTAGCCGAGGTCCCTCGCGGGCGTGTTACACATACTTAGTGTTTAAACAATTCATCTAAACAGAGGATAGGTAACTATCAATCCAAAAATAACCACCGATACCATACCTCTTACTTACTCATTTGCATAAAAATTGCCTTACCAATCATTTTCCCTTTTTATTCTGTCTAACCAGACAGAAGTAGAATCCTCCGGGTCCTCTATCCTTATTCTTGCCATGTTCTGCTCAACAATCAATGACAATAGACATAAAGAATGTACAATAGACATGGAGCATAGTCGTTAGCATTAACAGATTGCATTTAACGTTGCCATCAATCTTTTCATATGCATTAAGGATGTCATGCATGAGGCCTAAGTCTTTGCTAGACATACTAAAGCCCAATGGATCCGTGTGTGAGATAGCAACTCGTGCTCTGATACCACTTGTCACGCCCCAAACTCGCCCCTAAAAGTTTGGGTATGACCTATGCAGAAATGGACACTTAACCTGATATACATACTATATGGGGCCTGAACGGAAGCATTTAATATTACAAAGTAACATAGAATAACATCCATTGAGCTAAAACTAACATGCCAGGATCACAAACGTGAGAGCTATTTATCTAAATACCTACCCATATACATAATTGAGCGTATAACCGAACATTGGTAAAGAAAGGGGGTTACATACATACATCTTCACCAAAAACCAAACATTTCCTATCTCCGTAAAGAAACTCCATTAAATCATTCTCTTGATTTTAATAACTAAGCAAGTCCACAAGTATTTAACAAAATAATTTGGGATTAAACCCATTTCGGAAAACTCCACATTTTAGGTCACAAAAATCAAAATCAACAGTCAGTACCATCCCACATAATCACCACAATTCAACATAAACAACATGATTCAACTCAACATCATTAAATATAATTCAACATAATTCAAGAGGAATTCTTAAATCCCATTTCCACATTCCATAACCGAGTTTATGTCATTTATATCATTAACAAATCATTTCCCCCAATTTCCTTTCTCATTATAACATGATTTACATTGCTCATAACAAAGTTCATTCGCAAATTTTAAACATAATTTTCAAACATAACCAAATTCCAATTAAACTTGTACATATATAATTCAACCTACCAATTTCATGATTCAACTTTCAATTTGGGCTAAATCATTGATTATCATCAAAAATCAACCTAGGGTTTCAAGAAAAATCTAGAAATTTCAAGAACAATCCAAATTTCTTAACCCATTACTTTTTGTTCCAATCTCCCCATTTATTATACACCCTAGGTCCATCATCCATAAACCATAATCTAAACCCAATAATAGAACCCCTACCTCAAGAATCAAACAAGGGAGCAAGCTTGATGAGATTCCTCCAAAATTTCGAAATCCAATCGGTAGAAAATGTTGATCTTCTCTTGTTCTCCATCCTTGATGCAAGAACCATGGTGGATTGTTGATAAAAGTGGAGGAAATCAAGGTTTTGGGGGCTAGGGTTTCGGACATGGAGGAGGGGAGAAGAAGAGAGGAAAAGAAAATGTAAGAAATTATCCAAAAATCACGTTTTTGAGCTGCTGTCCCGCACAGTTCCGCACGTGCGCCGGCTTTCCCGTACGTGCGGTTCTGCTTCCAGCACAGATATGAAAACTTCAAACGGGTATAGCTCTCTCATCCAGACTCTGTTTTAGGTCGTTCTTGTGTCCAAATTGAAGCCCCAGAAATAAGATTTCCAATGGTTCTAACCTCACATCCAAAATCAAAGTGCGGAAAAAGAAAAGGGCAAAAGAGTGACGGCTGATCGTAGGCGAATTATTCGAATTAAAGTTTTTGGTCCAATCTTACTTTACCATCATGTTACCACCTCAATCGATGCCCCAGAATAAAACTAAGGAGGTTCCAAACATACTAATAAAATGCCACAAATGAATCCACGTGCCTCAAAAATTCAAACTCAACCAAGCGACCCGCTCGAGCGGCCAACATTGCGCTCGAGCACTCAAACCAACCAAGCCGTCCGCTCGAGCGACCACTTCTACGCTCGAGCGGGAATTTACAACTCTCAGAATCTCGGGCAGTCTGTAAAACTACTGGGAGCCTCACAAGTCCGCTCGAGCGTCAACGCCCCCGCTCGAGCGGAAGGAAAATTTCTAGATCGTCACATATGGTGCCTCGAGTTTAGAGTTTTTCCACCTTTGTTTAGTTTAGCGTTTCAAGACTTTTATCGAATGGGAATTAGTTAAATTTGCTTTCATTTGTTACGTCTGAGATCATTATCAATGAAATAGTGCAATGAAGTTTATTCCCTTATTTTTAAAATTTTGTGAAATTGGTCAACCAGAAAGGAACACAAATCACTCACTTTTCTTCTTAAAAACAATTCAAAATACAATTTTGCAAAGTCACTAATTAGACATTTTCACAATTGAATCCATAAGTTGCATAACTAAAATTCCCCTCAAATACTTAGTAATTCAATGCTAGATGCCAATGACTGGTGTTGATAAGCTTATTATGTATCCCAAGGGTAAGAAATAGGCCATTTGTAGTTTAGGTTAATGTTACGACCCCAAAATCCGTATCAAAAATTACCTTTATGCACTTGTGGATTAATGTTCTTCAAGTTGATGATATCTGTTCGAATTGAAAAATGATCTGTTGAGTTACGACTTTAAAATTTAAATTACCGACCTTCATGGGTTTAGAAATCAAAATTGAGTATCTGCATATGTTAATGGGAATTTTTAGAGTTACTTAGGAAAATTAATTGGAAATTTATTTTGTCTGATTCGTTAAGGTATATTTGGCTGGATAATTTCGCATAGTAAATTGACAGCCTTAGAGGCTTTAGAAACCGGAACATAGGACATATTTATGATCAACATAATTTTTAGAGTCATCTGTGAAGTTTAATTGGAATTTGATTTTGTGTGATTCGTAAGGGCACGTTTGGTTCCCCCTATTATGATGAACTTATGTGTGTATTATATATGCATAGATATATGAGTTGTTGAACTCATCATTTTGGGTCAAAATATCTAAGGGAGAGAGAAAGTGAACCGTGAGAGAGAGAAGGAGAGGCGAAACTCCTCTAAGAGAAAACTCAACATCCATGGGGGATTTGAGGATGATTGAAGAGAATAGAAGAGAGAGGAGGAAGATCAACCATGAAGCTTGGAAAATTGAAGAAATCAAGGGGAAAAAAACAAAGATTTAAGATAAGGTATGTGGCTCTAACTATCATTCTTTATAGATAATTCACCTACTACATGAAAACAAAAAGTAACTTGGAAGTTTGATATGTAAATGAACAAGTGTGTTGAATTATGAATGGAATTGGGTTGAATTCAAGGAATTAAACGATGCTTTCCTTAAATCTACTTAAGTTGAGTTTAATCTTAAGGGTGATTCATGGAATAACAAGGTTTGGTGTGAGAATCACCTATGTGTAAGTTATATTTACATGATTTGGGCATATATAATGGAAGTTTGGATATATAGAAAAAGATGAGATTCTATTTGAATGATGTTAGGTTGATTATATTTTGGAAGGAATTCTACATGTTTTTGAGTGAATAGAGCTGAAATCAAGCTTAAAAATGGAAAGAACAAGTGTTAGAGCAAATATCATTTCCGGACTATCTAATTTTGCCCAGACCGCATGAGCGGCCACGGGCACCGCACGAGCGGAACATGAAAAAAATAGAGCATTGCATTCTACTTAACCCACCGCTTGAGCGGCCAAGTCCACTGCTCGAGCGGCCAAGTGGGCGCACGAGCGGCCATCCCTGTTTCAGCGTATACTGGGTAAATTCAAATAGACATATGTCCCTCCTCCGGACTCCGTTTTGAGTGATTCTTGAGCCTAAAATCAAGCCCAGAAGTTTAGTTTTCCAATGGTGGTAGTCTCACTCCCAAATTCTAAGTACAGAAATAGTTATGCCAAAATTAGTGGCGACTGTTCACTTTCTGTTTACCGGTTTGTACCGTTTCTTCGCTTAAACCATTTTCCAGTGATTCCTCCTATTTTCTGAGGCATGGATTATAACTTATTGAGGCATAATGAGCTTGGTACAACCATGGCTAATTGATTAAATGGTGAAAGAGAATAAGTAAAGGATTGATTATAATCTCATATTATGTGTTGTGCATTGTGCTTGTAGGTCGAGATGAGGGCATCGTCCCATTACTACCGGGAGCCGATCACTGTGAGTAATAGTAGTGTAATGATATGTTTGACTTACTTCCTGTAATTAGGATTTAAGTATTGTTAATTGTGAATGGCCTATCCCATTGATATTGTGCTTTGATTAACTTAATTGATATTGTGCTTTGATTACATTAATGGCATTGATATGGACCTAAGGTCGTTCTGGCCCTAGTAATAGACGTGGGCCCGAGGCCGTTATGATCTGAATTGTTCTGTCCCTATTAATGCAGTGATACATTTGCCTTCTGTTAATAATTAATACTGACGTTGCAAGTTAACTATCTGAATTCATGATGAACAAATGGAAACATATGTGCATTATGGAACAATGATATCTTTGTGTATCTAGAATTATTCTGTTTTGCTAATGATGGGCCCGAGGCCAATCTGTTGATATCTGGGCCTGAGGCCGCTCTGTAAAATCTGTTAGGCCTGAGGCCGCTCTGCATAATATGTTGGGCCTAAGGCCGTTCTGTATTATCTGTGGGCTTAAGGCCGATCTGTATCATATCTGGGCTTAAAGCCGTTCTATATCACATCTGGGCTTAAAGCCGTTCTATATCATATCTGGGCCCGAGGCCGTTCTGTATTACATGTGGACCTGAGGCCGTTTTAAAATATGATTATAAATAAGATCTGTGTATGGTTTGATATGCATATTTACATTCTCTAAGTCTATACTCGTTTAACTCACCTCCTTACATTGCTATTATTCACTGAGCCTTGCTCACTCCGTTTTATGTATGTTTATGTAGGTGAGCCATCGGGAATTGACACTAGAATTGTATTGAGGTCTACCCGTTTGTCAAGCCGCCTGGGGTACGCCTCCGTGTTGAGGCCTTAATTTTGATTATTGGGAGTTGTGTAATTTTTGGAGTCTTATTTAAGTGTGTGTGCGATCTGCATAATTCTGTGGTTGTATATGTAACTATGGGAATGTATTTAAATGCTTAAATTAATTAAGCCATCATGTATGCAGAAGCTCAATGGATGTTTTCTTTTATTGATATTGCTTCCGCTTAAGGCCCGGTATGTGGTTAAATATTATTCTAAAATTTCTGTTTTGAGGCCTATGTACAGGCCGGTCATGGACCAAACTTTTAGGGGCGGGTTTGGGTCGTGACAATTAAGGTCCACTCGAGTGTTAATCTCTCATTTTGTGCTTTTACTTTTGCCAAGGCTGCCTTTTCAAGTTTCCAACCTTGCGAGCTTCAAATTGTTTTTTTTTTTTTTTTTTTTTTGTATGCTCGAAATTTTGCTTAGGTTGCCCTTTTCGGTTTTCAGCCTAATGAGCTATCTCAAGGATAGTACTTCTTTAGCTTGCCCAAGTTAACAGGTTGTGTAAATTCTAACCCATCTCGATCCATCATTACAACTACTCCTTTTTTTCTTTTTGTTGATGAAATACGGCCCCATCTAGTTTGGCTTGTATTTTTCCCTTGGGTCATGCACTGGAGCTCGGTTCCTCTTTGGGCGCTAGATTCCTAGCTTTCAGAATCCTATCCTTCAACTTTTTGCTAAATGCGTAGGCATTTCTGTGCTAATAACCTCGAACATGATACAATGCTTGAAGCCTTTTTTTTATCAAATAGCATCAGTTCATTTTTGCCATTCAGCCTTTTCAATTTGACATTCAATCAACACTCACGTGAAGGGATTTTGATCTCGATGGGTAGGACTTGTTTGGCCAACCTTTGTATTTCTCAATTGTCTTTTGCAAAATGGACGACCCTTTGTTGCCCCTTGTAGATAGACCTCTTTCTTTATGAAATTCCAGATGTCGTAGTACCAAGGATGTCCATCTTTGGCTTCTTCCACTGTAGCAATGAACTTGTAGGCTGGTGCATACCTCTACTTTATTTTGTTATGCCTTCAGGGATGTTGACCACAAAAGCACGGGTAGCGAAGGCATTGGCAAATCGATTTTTCTCTCTCAACATGTGGGTGAATGTGACTTTCTCAAATCTGGGTAGCAAGTAGTTCGAAAGCCGATGATATACTTTTATCATCTCTGGTTTGACTTTCCAATCTCCTCTGGTTTGTGAGACTACCAAATTTGAGTCATTGACAATATCCAACCGCTTTGTCCTTAGTTCAAGGGCTGCTTTTAATCCAGCAATACAAAGTTCGTACTCTACCTAATTGTTTGAAACTTCAAAGTGAAACTTGAAGGACAAAGGCACATGGGATTCATCAGGGAAATAAGGAGGACCCCTACTCCATAACCTCTTTGGTTTGAAGCTCCATCAAAGTACAATTTCTTGGTTTTCTTCACTATCTGCATGATTGCTTCATCTAGGAATAGGTATTCTAAATTGCCTTCTGCACTGATCGATTGATCTACTAGGAACTCTACCACAACTTTGCCTTTCACCAATTTTCTGGGGATTTACATCAAGTCAAACTCAGCCAGAAGCAATAACTAAGATGCTAACCTACCAGTTAGTGCTGGTTTCTCAAAGAGATATTTGATAGGATCTAATCTTGAAACTAACACCACTAAGTGGGTAAGCAAGTAATGTCTTCCAAGTGGCACACATCAGTGCAAGATAGGTCATCTCTAGTGGTGTGTACTGAGCTTCATAGTCTAACATCTTCCTGCCGAGGTAGTAGATTGCCTTTTTTGCCTTTGCTTTTGACTCTTATGCTGTCATGCATCCCTTGGTGTGGTGAATATTGTTTCCTCTCTATTTTCTGGTGCCATCATAATCTGGTTGTAACCCGAAAAACCCATCAATAAGTGACAAAAGTGCATGCCTCGCTGTGAAGTCTACTAACTCATCAATGTGTAGCAATGGAATGTTGTCCTTCGAATTAGCCTTGCTTGAATCCGGAAGTCAACACAGACTTTGGTTTTGTCGTTTTTCTTAGGGACCAGAACTATCTTTACTAACCACGTTGGATATTCTGACACATTAAGAACTTGGCATTGATTCATTTAGTTACTTCTTCTTTAATTTTAAGTGCCCAATCGGGGCAGACTCTTCTCAACTTTCGCTTGACGGGTTTAGCTTCAGAGTCTAGGGGATTTTATGCTATACAATTTCAAGATCGATTCTAGGCATGTCTTTAAGAATCCTGCAACAATATCTTTGAATTATTTCAAAAGAGTAAGTGAATGCTTGCGTTCCTCTAAAGACAGCATGGATCCAATCTAGACCGCTCAAGGGTTTTTCTCATTGCCTAGTTTTATTGAAATTATCTCATCTATTACAGGTTTAGCTCGTCTTTCCTCTTTCCATTCAATTAAGTCTTTTATGCTTTGATGAATTTCTTCCTCAAAATCATTTTCGTTTACCTTTTCAAAATTAGTGGGATTAAAATTGTTAATTATTGACACCACGAAGTACTCAGAATCACTCATTATTCCATTAACTGAAGTTAAAGAGCTTACATCTGACTCAAACTTAGAATAAAAAGAAAATATAGACTCAAATCCTACTCCCGGATTTATAAGCTCCGAGCCACTTGAATTTGACGACACGTTAGAATCTGATAGGCGAAATTCAGACTCACTTGACTTTGTCAGATTCATAGACATGACATTTTTCTATTGACTAGTTTTGAGATTGATTATTCATTGCCTCCACCATGTATTTGGTGACATCCTTGTCTAATGCTCCATTTCCTAGTATTATCATAGAAATAAAATTTCTCAAGCCAATGTGACTAGTCTCAGTACTCAAGTCAGTCTCAAAGTTAGCCCATGTTGGTCAATCTTGCCCTTTTTCTAATTCAGTTGGACTTGGTTGTCTTTTGGATTAGATCGTGCTTTTTTGGGCTAGGTGTGCTAGACTTTTCTCAATAATATGTAATAAGTTTTAAAAAATATTCTCAATAATAATTTCTCCAATAACAAAAAGATAGAAAGAATGAATAACAGTGGTGCTACCAATTAGTGTACGAACATATGTTATGATATTATTACTGACCTTACTAATTATACAAATTACAAATACCAAATTTTTTTAAAATTATGCCACATTATTTATTTGCACACTAATTGATATTCTAATTAACACATATAACATCAAGAGTGAGCGTAAATAAAAATGGTTAGAAAGAAAGACAAAGATATTAAAACTATATTTAATTCACGAATTTATATATAGATTTGAAAGGATAAACAAAAATTAAGTGATATGTACACCTACCAATTTTATTTTTTTTTAAAATTTTTATTTAAATTTATGAGCTAAGCATAACGTCAAGAGCATGAGCGAAAATACAAAGTGTTAAATAGTTGGATTATTTAATACAAATGCCTATTTTGAAAAAAGAGTTAAAAGTCACTTTTCAACTTTTAACTTTTAACTTATTTCTGTCTCATTAAAAAGTCAAAAAAAATCAAAAAATAATTTTTAACCATCGTTTCAAAATATCCCAAAAAAAGATATATTTAAAAGTAAAAGGAAAAAGAAAAGGAAAAGGTTAAAGGAGAACCAAAAACGTTTAGGACCCTTAAAGTTGAGAACCTCCATGATTCTTAAAATGATGTAGATCGATTATTTATTTTCATTTTTTTTGCTTCTTTCTTTTTTTATTTATTTATTTTTCTGAATCAATTACAAGTGAATAAAGATTGTGAATATCATATTTTTTTTTTTTTTTGAGAGTCGGTAGCATTGTTGAGAGGGGAACAGTGTTAAATTTCGTTGGGGCTGTCTGGCTAAATGTCTGTTACACACCGCTACTACTACCCTACGAATTACATACCTACTGCACTTATTCTGCGCCACTGACGCAGCCTTCACATTCCGCACCCACTTCTTCCTATACATAGATGTCCTAACCACTGACTCACTAATAGTACTCTGCACCCTTGCTTCCCTCGCTGGCTGGCTAAATGACATTTCAATAATGATTCATCCCATTAAAAATACCACCACTAATAGTACTAATACATTAAAAAAGTAAAAAAAAAAAAAAATACAACTCCAAAACCAAAACATCACATCATTACTGGTGGGACCCACTGACACCTAATTAGTGGGAGCACTAATTAGTGCTCCCACTCATTTTCCATGACATTTATATGCATTTTATTAGTGCTAAAAATTTCAGAGGTAAATTATAAATACGTTTTTTAAAATTTATTTAAAATATAAATTATTTTTATAACTTAAAAAATTATGAATATTTCTTTGTTAATTTTTTAACATAATTAACTAAACAAAGAAATTCATAATTGATCTCCTATATAATAATAAAATTAACTAAATTATTAATTGAAAGATATTTATAATATCAGTAAAAATTATTAATTGACTTGCTAATTTATTAATAAAAGGGACGATTCGTTATGAAATTAAAAACCTCAGGAGATAGAATGCAATTTTCAAAACTACAATAGATGATTTATATTTTAATTAAATCTCAAAATATATATTTATAATTTATCTAAATTTCTATCATTCTGGTTAACGTAACTGTAATAAATGACATAATAAACTTTTTCTAATATATTAGTATAAAAATTATTATTATATAAACTCCATATAGAAAGTACATATTATGCACATGCTATAACCACTAGGTTGGGGCCCAAACTCGTCTAATTCATGCATTATGCATTTTTTTATTTTACTTTTTTAACTCATTCATGTATTATGATTGTCCATGTTTATGTAACAGCAAGACTAGCATGGCAGTGACTGTCCTAATTGACACCCTTGACAGCCCAACCACAATCATGCATTGTCAACAAAAAGTGAACTGAGAAATTAATTTTGTTTGTTTGTGATGCTACAATTTGATATTTATTAATCAAAATAGTGAGGCTTGATATTTTTTATTAGGTTTTTAACAAATAATTTCACAAGTATCAAATGATAAATAATATAAAGTAATATTCCAAAACTACTAAATGATCACCCAAAATAAATCACCCAACTCTGCTCATTTCCATTCCACCAAAAAAATATTAAAATGGATAATCGATGTAACTTACACAAACAATGTTTATATAGAATATGTCTGAGTAGAATGATTAATAGTAAGAGGATTAATAACCCATAAAATTTGTGTAAAATTGATTATCCAATTAAATTAGTAGAATAAATTATTTCTCTTTTATACTTTTATTTGTTGTAGAATTAAGAAAATCTACCAATCTTTTTAAATAGAATATTTATCAAAATCTAATTTAGATAACAAAAATGTGAGTTCATCGATTAATAATTTCAATCATATGTATCAATCCACCTAATCAAACATACCCATACAGACATATATCCGTATAACATGGATCAATGGATGTAGCTAGATGCCATATAGTATTTATTTATTTATATATTTTTGTCAATTGGTATAATATTAATATTTAATAGAATTATTTTAAATTATACAATTAATTCTATTAAAAAGTCTAATAATACGTATTTGTGAGCTCAGCAATAACAAACATCAATATCTATATGTTATTACGTAATGCGGGGGAAAAATGAATAAAGAAAGAAAGAAAGAAATAAGCCATTAATAAGAAAAAATATATAACCAGACAAAAATCCACCAGCTAATTTCTCGATTGAGAATTTGCATGAATGACTGATTAAGCTAACTGATGTGTCAATTTTCATTATACTAACAAGTGTACGAACTATATAATTGTGATAACCCTGGTTCGTATTATGCTAATCTTGATTATGATTGTGATTATGTGTTTGATATGATTTTGAGTGTCATTTATATGAATATATGTGGTTTTGAATTTCTATCTGTTCACCGTAAGAAAATCTGTTTAATTATCTGCTTTAAAATTTAAATTGAATGCCTTATCGGCCACAAAAACCGAAATTGATTATGTCATTGTGATTAGTGTAATTTTTAAAGCCTACGGTGAAATTTAATTGAAAATTGATTCGGATCAAATTAAATAGATTAAATTAATGAAATGATGCTCAATTATTGAATATTAAAACAATGTGATTAGAGGGGCTTATATAAAGGGCCAATTACACTCTCATTTTGTTGTTTGGAACTCAAAAATCAGATTTTACACCTTAGAGTGAGAGAGGGTCGGTTAGAGAGAGAGGGAGGGTGAAGGAAACTGAAGTTTTGATCATGAAGCTTGAATAATTTGAACACCAACTCAAGGATTAAAGCATAAGTTTGGAAGATTAAAACTCCTAGGCGAGTAATCGACCCTTAACTCATGAGTTTGAGTTGTGACTTTGTGAATTGAAAATTAAATGGTGAGTTAGATCATGAGTTGAGTTGATTAAGTTGAGATTGAAGTCCATGTGTGCATGCATGTAGAGAATTCCTATGAAATTACATAATCTACCATGTAATATGTGAATTATGAAAGATTAAGCATTGAAGCATACATGCAAGCATGGTTTTGTTGAGTTTCATGGTTATAAGCATCATTGGTGCTATTTGAAATGGAATTGGGGTCAAAAACTAACATGCATGTTGAAATTGGTAGAGATATGAATTTGGTATGAAGTTTGAATGCATGAGTTTTGATTACACAAAGGAAATGTTGGATAATTTGAGAATTAGATGATGATTTTGAACAATTTGGTGTCATACTCTTTCATTCTCATGTAGTGTGATGTATTTGCATGTTTTGAACCAAAATCATGAGCTTTGGAACCTTTGAATGTCGGATTTGAGCTCAAGAACAGTTTTGGAAAACCCAGAATTCATGAAGTCCGCTCGAGCGAGGGAACTGCCGCTCGAGCGTAAAATACGAGCTCCCAGAATATTTTGCAAACATTGATGTCTGCTCGAGCGGAGAGCTACGTAGAGTGACTTTCAGCTCGAGTGCCCGGCTTCATGCTCGAGCCTAAAAATGAGGCAACCAGTACTTTTGCAGACCTAATGGGTCCGCTCGAGCGGGAAAGTCCACGCTCGAGCGGGGACCCCTGTTTCAGAAAATTAGTAAAGGTGTTCTATGTTTCGTTTTCCGTTCTCTCTCATTTCTAAGTACTCTTAGGCATGCATTGAGCATTGTGAATGACCTAAAAGGATAAGAAAGAAGCCTAAGAGAAATAATAAGTTAAGAATGGATTGAATTGCTTATGACCCATTGTAATATGAAATGTGTAGGGTCAAGCGCAAGGACAAATCCATCGGCATATCACTGTGAGTAATATCTTAGTAAAGATATGTTCAAGTATGTTACTTTCCAGATGCTACTTCTGTATAAGCTTCATGGATTTGTTGATTTGAAATATGAATGAGTATTCTATATGCCTAATTTGTATAAGGCCGTTTGTTGATTTGAAATATGAATGAGTATTCTATATGCCTAATTTGTATAAGGCCGTTTGTTGATTTGAAATATGAATGGGTATATATATGCCTAATTTGTATAAGGCCGTTTGATACGTTTGATAAAATTGATTTGGGCCTAAGGCCGTTTGTTGTTTGCCATTTGCCGTTGCCGTTGGTATGTTTGATATATCTGAATTGGGCCAAAGGCTGTCGAACATAAATGATTGGGCCAAAGGCCGTCGGACATGAATGGATGGGCCAAAGGCTAGTTTGACATGAATGAAAGTATGAATGGGCCGAAGGCCAGTTTGACATGTATGAAAGTATGAATGGGCCAAAGGCTAGTTTGACATGAATGAAAGTATGGATGGTCCAAAGGCCAGTCTGATATGATTGAAAGAATGAATGGGCCGAAGGCCGCTTGACATGATTGGATTGGGCCCGAGGCCGTTCGATGTGTTTGGAACCGCAGTTACTTGACCTATGTATATATATTAAATAGAAATATGAATTGGGCCTAAGGCCGTTTGGTGTATATTATTCTAAGTACCGTTCGTGTAACTTCTTTATTTGATATTATTCATTGGGCTTTCGCGCACGCTCATTCATGTGTCTGTAGGTGAGCCAAGGGAGGTCCAAACCCAGCCTCAGTGATGTCTGTGAGAAACAGCCAAGATTTTGAAGATTCAGCCATACGTCTTACGCACGAGACTTGTTTTCGCCTTTTGCTAGTTTGCTATATTTTGTCATGTTGGCGAGAACTTTGGTTTACAGTTGTATATAGTTTTGATTGGTTGACTTAGACTTGAATGATCCTGTATGTACAGAACTTTGTGTTATTACATATCTTGATGTGAGTTATTAAGATGTGTATGTATGGATTGTTATGACGTGCCATGTAAGCACAGCTCTATGGACAAAAGTTTGAAATTGCTTCTGTTTGGCCCCTTTACTCTGATGAGTTATGTCTTGTTTGGTTTGAGGCCGTAGGTAATCCCTTGATTACTGGCCGGTTATGTCTTTAACCCATAGGGGCGGGTTCGGGTCATGACAGAGTGGTATCAAAGCATGAGTTAATAACTCACACACTTGTCCAAATGAGCCATAAGGTGTCTAGAAAAGACTTAAGATGCATCCATTTGATAAGTACATGATGTAAGCATTGAAAACATGTGATTATATGAGATATGAGTTGTTGCACTAAGGTGTGCAACAAGTTTGCTTTGTTATAATACACATACATGAACATATGAATCATGAAGAGTTGCTTATGTGCATTCGATTCTACAAATGGGTGTCTATGTGGAAAATGAATATGGTTTAAATGTATAATAACTTGGTAAGTATTCAGCATGATATTTGATAAGTATGCAATCATCTGTTATGTATGTGATTAATTGTGTCTTGACGATACGTAAAATGAGAATATAACAATGTGCCTATGTGTAAATGTACCTATGTGTATCTGTGTTTATTTCTATATTGGGCATTCTAGTATTTGGCATGGCTTAATAAGAGTTTGTGTAGAACATGGATAAAGCAAGGGCATACGAGTGGGAAGACTCTTCTACAGCCCGACTTGAGAGACTAGAAAGGATGGTACAAGAAATGGTAGAAATCTAGGACAACAACATCAGTTGCCGCTATGGCAATAACCCTTGCCACCACCAGTGCAAGAGCACCGAGTGAATGAGTTGGAAGTCACAAAATACGTTGAGGTACTAGACCGAACACTGATGATTGAAGCTAACTTGAACCGATCTTCTGAATGGAAAAACAAGAGACAAGGCTTTTTCTCAAAGAAGAGGTTATTTAAAAAGCAAACTACGGGATCATCGCGCACTTCAAACTCTACAAGGAATACAGCACCGACATGTAATGAATGTGGTAAGGGACGCCGAGGAGTTTGTTATCGAATTTCCGGGGCTTGTTATAGGTGTAGTGGAATGGACCATATGGTAAGGAACTATCCCCGAACTGAACAAAATGTGAATAAATCTTCTACCTTAGCTAGATTCGTACCAATGGTAGGAATTGATAATTAGGATAGAGTAATTACACTCATTCCAGAAAGCGCTCAAAATACTGTGACCGTTATCCCAGGTATCTATGCTATTTATAAATGAATGCTTATGTGTTGATTGATTCTGAATTAGTGCATGTGTACATCTTTGCTTGGGATATTATTTGATTCGGATCAGCATGTTCTTTCATATCTGCTGCATGTGTGTCTAGATTGGTTAGACCCACAAGATCGAGACCATATTCATTGAATGTATATGTTCCGTTTGGGAAATTTGTGAAATACGTACTGGGATATTGATTGACTCTGTATATGCACATATACATCTAAACCTATGCTTTTGTGACTGATTTGGAACTTTTGCGTAACAAATCCTATAGTATGTGCAACCGAAGAACTTTGTTTAATGTGTTGCTGTGCACCATGTACTTGCATATAAGACTTATTTGGGAACTACTATATTGATTATGATACATACCTCTTGATACGAACAACTGCACGCATATACAACTACACGTGAACTTATGTGGACGATGCCATATAGTACATGACCTGAATTACTTTGATATGAACAGTTGTGATGAATGACCCTGTTATCATCTTGAGAACTGATGAACTTAGGACAGTTGTGAAACTATTGACTATGTACCTAAGCAAACGAAGTGTGCCTTACAGGACCAAGTGTGTCCTATTTGAGAAAACTTTTATCTGATTCGATCTGATAGAATTTTATTTGATTTGGCCTGATAGAATTTTATTTGATTTGGACTGATAGAACCCCCATTTGATATAATTTGATGGGACCTTTGTTTGATTTAATTTGACAAGACCTTTGCTTGGATTGATTTGATAAGACCCTCTATCTAATTTGATTTTGTTAAGGGGGATTAAGAATTGCTTATAAATAAATAGCCAGCTTATTCTTGGCAGGAAAACTGATAGACCCAAAACTTGAATCCGTTTGGAATACTTGACTTATTTGAAAGACCTTATGTGGGCTATCAACAGATTGATCTAACCATGAACACCATTGAGAACCAACCTTCAACTATTGGGGACATAGGTGTTATAAATGAATGAAATTGAGCAAATCCAGTGATTGAGTGTTTTAAGGAACAATGCTTATGTATTACCATATTCTTATTTATTTGACGCTATGGAAACCGATGACGGCAGATTGATTGATTATAAACAGTACTGAACATTTATCTTTGACTGATCAGAATATGTTTTGTATGGGAGACTAGTTGCTTCAATGTTATCAGATTTTGGGAAATCAGGTTATGGTGACTGCTGATCATGAACCACTTTGATTGTGAACACTATTGGAATTAGAAAACCTTGATTATCCAAAAGTGTATAAATTCAGTACGCCTTGTAACTAATTGCTCAGTGCCATTATATTCTGTAGTTGGGGCTCTGAGAGTGTGTGAATTGTGTTTAACATGTGATTGACTACTTTGATATTATCTTTGACATCATGGGGATTTATATATGAATTGCCTTATGCTTTTGACGGCTATCGGATAATGTGGAAGGGCTCGATGGAACAGTGAATTGAATATTGAACTGAATTGTAAATTGTAAACTGTTGAATGAATTGAGAACACGTGTATGATGTTAGAAATTGACTACTTTGATGTTATGGTACTTTACAATCAATACTATGGAGATACATGAGTTATGTACGTCGTGTGGTTGATTGCTTCGTTGTTATCTTTGTTGACTCGGGAATCAGCGTCTGGATCCACTTTATGTTCCTGAAGACTTTCGATTGACCTTGGATAACTATGATGAGTCACTAAATTAAATACTGAAGTGGATTGTGAATTGCGGAATTATTGAAGAATGAATTGAACTTTTGTGACTACGAATTTCATTGTGGGGGCTACCTTGAGCACCCAAGGTATAAGTCCCGTTTGGGTTATTGTATATATAATTACTAAGTTTGCTCGTTTCCTCCCTGGAAAATTTTCGTATGATGCTTATAGACTAGCCACTGCTTATATCGATAAGATTGCCTGTTTGCATGGGGTCCCAGTATCTATTGTTTTAGACAAGAATCCTAAAATGTGTCTGAATTCTGACAAGCCTTCAAGAGGCAATGGGAACTGAATTGTGATTCAACACTGCTTTCTATCCGAAAATCAATGTGTAATCAGAAAGAACTTTTTTGATTCTGGGAGAAATGCTCCAATGTATGCATTAGATTTTCAGGGAAGTTGGAAAAATCTATCCATCATTGGCAGACTTTGCTTATGACAACAGCTTACACTCTAGTTTCGATGTGACACCATACAAGCCTTGTATGGAGAAAAAGGTAAGTCTCTGGCTGATTAAGAACAGAGTGTTGCTTGATTTTGAGACTAAGCAAATAACTATCAAAAGGATTGGAACTGTTGAATAGAAAGTATTCTGAATTGTTTTTGACTAAAGGTAAAATAAGTTTGGGGGACCAAACTTCCTAAAGGGGGGAAGAGTGTGATAACCCTGGTTCGTGTTATGCTAATTAATCTTGATTATGATTGTGATTATGTGTTTGATATGATTTTGAGTGTCATTTATATGAATATATGTGGTTTTGAATTTCTATCTATTCACCGTAGAAAAATCTGTTTGATTATCTGCTTTAGAAATTAAATTGAAGGCTTTATCGGCCACAAAAATCGAAATTGATTCCGCCATTGTGATTAGCGTAATTTTTAGAGCCTACGGTGAAATTTAATTGAAAATTGATTCGGATCAAATTAAATAGATTAAATTAATGAAATGGTGCTCAATTATTTAATATTAAAACAATGTGATTAGAGGGGCTTATATAAAGGGCCAATTACACTCTCATTTTGTTGTTTGGAGCTGAAAAATCAGATTTTACACCTTAGAGTGAGAAAGGGTCGGCTAGAGAGAGAGAGGGTGAAGGAAACTGAAGTTTTGATCTTGAAGCTTGAATAATTTGAAGACCAACTCAAGGATTAAAGCATAAGTTTGGAAGATTAAAGCTCCTAGGCGAGTAATCAACCCTTAACTCATGAGTTTGAATTGTGACTTTGTGAATTGAAGATTAAATGGTGAGTTAGATCATGAGTTGAGTTGATTAAGTTAAGATTGAAGTCCATGTGTGCATGCATGTAGAGAATTCCTATGAAATTACATAATCTAGCATGTAATATGTGAATTATGAAAGATTGAGCATTGAAGCATACATGCAAGCATGGTTTTATTGAGTTTCATGGTTATAAGCATCATTGGTGCTATTTGAAATGGAATTGGGGTCAAAAACTAACATGCATGTTGAAATTGGTAGAGATATGAATTTGGTATGAAGTTTGAATGCATGAGTTTTGATTACACAATGGAAATGTTGGATAATTTGAGAATTAGATGATGATTTTGAACAATTTGGTGTCATACTCTTTCATTCTCATGTAGTGTGATGTATTTGCATGTTTTGAACCAAAATCATGAGCTTTGGAACCTTTGAATGTCGGATTTGAGCTCAAGAACAGTTCTGGAAAACCCAGAATTCATGAAGTCCGCTCGAGCGGGGGAACCGCCGCTCAAGCGTAAAATACGAGCTCCCAGAATATTTTGCAGACATTGATGTCCACTCAAGCGGGGAGGTTCACGCTCGAGCGGGGAGCTATGTAGAGTGACTTTCAGCTCGAGCATTTGACTTCACGCTCGAGTGTAAAAATGAGGCAACCAGTACTTTTGCAGGCCTAATGGGTCCGCTTGAGCGGGAAAGTCCACGCTCGAGCGGGGACCCCTATTTCAGAAAATTAGTAAAGGTGTTCTATGTTTCGTTTTCCATTCTCTTTCATTTTTAAGTGCTCTTAGGCATGCATTGAGCATTGTGAATGACCTAAAAGGATAAGAAAGAAGCCTAAGAGAAATAATAAGTTAAGAATGGATTGAATTGCTTATGACCCATTGTAATATGAAATGTGTAGGGTCAAGCGCAAGGGCAAATCCATCGGCAGGTCACTGTGAGTAATATCTTAATAAAGATATGTTCAAGTATGTTACTTTCCAGATGCTACTTCTGTATAAGCTCCATGGATTTGTTGATTTGAAATATGAATGAGTATTCTATATGTCTAATTTGTATAAGACCGTTTATTGATTTGAAATATGAATGAGTATTCTATATGCCTAATTTGTATAAGGCCGTTTGTTGATTTGAAATATGAATGGGTATCCTATATGCCTAATTTGTATAAGGCCATTTGATACGTTTGATAAAATTGATTTGGGCCTAAGGCCGTTTGTCGTTTGCCATTTGCTGTTGCCGTTGATATGTTTGATATATCTGAATTGGGGCAAAGGCCGTCGGACATAAATGATTGGGGCAAAGGCCGTCGGACATAAATGATTGGGGCAAAGGCCGTCGGACATGAATGGATGGGCCAAAGGCTAGTTTGACATGAATGAAAGAATGAATGGGCCAAAGGCCAGCTTGACATGAATGAAAGTATGAATGGGCCG